>PVLD010017209.1:0-42597 GCA_004027595.1 Dinomys branickii
ATTTCTTTAGATGTACAAAAACTTTTCAGTAGGATGAGGTCCCAATTATTGATTCTTTGAAGTGTTTCCCTTGCAGTTTCATTTTTGTTCATGAACTCTCTGCCTACTCCTATGTCTTCAAGATTTTTACCTACTTTCTCTTCCAATAGGTTTAGAGTTTCTGTTTTAATGTTGAGGTCTGTGATCCATTTTGACCTGAATTTGGTGCATGGTGATAGACTGGGGTCTATTTTCAGTTTTCGGCAAGAGGCAAGCCAGTTTTTCCAGCACCATTTGTTAAACAGGCCTTCTTTTTTCCAGTGGGTTTGGTTGACCCCTTTGTCAAATATTAGGTAGCTGAGTGGGTTTTTCATTGTGGTTGCATCTTCCAGTCTGTTCCATTGATCCTCAGGTCTATTTTTTAGCCCAAACTGGCAAAACCTTACCCACACAAAGTAAAAGGAAATTTCAAATAAACAAAATCAGAGCTCAAAGAGGAAACATGACGCATATCCTTTCCATCTGTCCATTTGATTTGTGCCGTTTTCTTTAGGGGACTTCAACAGCCTTGAAGTTGTGTGACCCCCAAGGGTCTTGGAACCATGTCCCACAGATCTGAAGGCCAATTCTACTGTGACTACCATAAATACAGAGCTACGATTTACTCAGTTCTCTTGTAACTTATTTGCTCAATCTTTTTCTTCTCTGCGCTATTTAAATTTGCAACACAGGGATTTTTCTGAAAGACATTTTATTTCATGAATGTTAGAGCAGACTGTGGTAATGCTTTCAGGCATTTCCTTGGGCCACATAGTTTGAAATTACACTAAACGTAATCTAATACAAACCCATTCTTTTCATTTAAAAGTTTCAGTTAAACCTTTCTTTAAAAATACTGAGGTGAATTTAATACTCTATTTATTTGCCTTAGCTTAAAATTGAATTTCATGATACTTTCTGGTCAGTTGTGAGTTGAAATCATGTAACAAATTGTTTACCAGATTATGTTAAACCAGGATTGAGAAAACGTATTTTGAAGTATGATTCAAGATTACAGATTAAATTATATCCTTTTATTTTACCTGCTCTGCGAACTACTATAAATAACCAGTGATTTTTTTTTCTTTTAATCCCCTTGCCCTTTTGTTCTGGTCATATATTTTAGGATTTAAAGGTAAACTTTATTTTAGAAGAATATTATCTTTCATTTAACATAATGGAAAAAATTGTTAAGTGCACATTTGTTCACAAAGTGAAACCTACCCATCTGCCATACATTTGCCCTCTCTGCTTCATTACTGTCCTCTGCAGTCTGAACATGTTTACCTAGAAATCATGTATACACTGTAGCATGCAGAATCTCGGGCTATCTCAAGCCAAGCAAAATAGCTCTCACTATAAACCCTATTGTCCATGCTCACTTAACTTCATAAAACTCTTCTTTCAGCTCAAATCTACTTTACAGAATCTCCACTCAAGCTGGGCTTGTTGAGATGATAGAGAAAAAACTTCTCCCACAATTAAATAACTAGATCTTGCTTGTGCCCTAAAACGTCTGCCAACTTTTTTAAATAATTGCAGTAAAAACACTGAACACAAAGACTTCGATATCAACACGTTAGATGAGATCGGACGTGTTCAGGGTGATATGGCCGTAGGTAATACTGGCACATTAGATTTAAAAGCAATTCTTTGAAACAGGAAACCAAAATAAAAATTTAAGATATGAGTTTTAGGTCACTGACCTGGATACGTATGTGTAACCTCTTTTCAAGGGTTGTATATACTGATATTTTTGTCTTATAGTGAACCAGTAGGAATTTGGTTACCTAAGTATAACTTAATCTGAACACATAGGCTTACTGCAGGAAATGTCAGATACTGGCAAGGGGAGAATTTTTGCATTCAGCAGCCTGGAATAGGAATGCAAAGAGAATAAACAGTTCAACGTGAAATGATAAAGGATGCCGTGAGCTTGAAGTCAGTTTTGCTTCATTCAACTATGAAATGACTACATGCATTCATTTATCTCTCCTCTTGCTCATTTGCTGGATATAATAAAAGGAATGTTTCTCCTTTTTCTCCTCTTTCTTCAATTCTATCTTAGTGAAACAAAATAAGTGAACAATGACAGCAAGGCTGCAGCCCCACTCACCCTGGTAACCAGCACGAATCCAGTAGGCTGAGCCCAGTGGCCACTCACACGGCAAGTTAGGCACACAGTGCCCACAGTAAGAACACCGGAAGAACAATTCTCCTTCCCTCTGTGCTCTTGGTCTGATGGAGCTCTGAGTGTTTCTGTACTCCTTTAATCCAGGATGGAAGAGGAGAGGAGCTGAAAGAGGAAGAAGAGATGGAAAAGGAACCAATGACTTAGAACCTGCTTTGCCAACCATCAGTAATGTTGAACTTCATTGCACTAGGGAAGGGACGTGTTCAAATTATAGGGGAAAATCTGGCTCTGTCTTAGCCAATATTTTTGCAGTGGTCAAGAGACCCCCTTCCTCCTGCTCTATCACCCCTACCTCCAGGATTTCCAACTACCTGATTTTGCTTCAGGGATTTCTTTTTAGAGCTTTCCCTGCTTGACTTAGGAGGAAGAGGTCATGACAGTCTTACCAGTGTTGCCAGTGTTGCTTGGGCTGTGCAAAAAGTCAGAGGGTACAACTAAGACTGCTTGGATTGTGAATCTTGGACCAGCTACCATTAGAATTTACACCCACTCAAGTCTACCCGACAAATTTCCATGCCCTTTGTAGGTTCTTACAAGGATGTTTTAGTTGGCATCCTGAACTTCTGCTTATGTATATTTGCTTGTCAAAACACATCCCAAAGTAGGATATTGGCCATCTGGACCTTCAGACTACCCACTCTAGTAGCTCGCTCCTGCCTCTTGGTTCCCTTGTCTGAAATACTTAATGTTCTTTTTGCCTTGCCATACCATCTAGACATTCTCTCCAGCACCTAAATATTACTTCCTGGATCCAGCCACCATATTTCATATTGTATCTGAGTCCACTCAATTAAAACAGTTCCTGAGTGTCTGTTTCAGTTCTCTGAATGACACTGAAATGTAATCTCAGACTCTTGTTTCCTCATCCTTTTCAGAATATTAATGACTTCCTAGATATTTTTCCTCCAAAACTTGGAGATTGATAACTAGCAATAATCATGCAACAAGATGAGATTTGGATTAGAGATTCTAATGCTCTTTAAATCATACGGTGTAATGCTGATGAAGTAATAATAGTAGTCAGCTTTTAGCAAGGACCTGCCATGTATGAGATGCCTTGTAACTTAACTGTGGCTAATCTTCATGGAAAATACTCAAAGAAGGGATATTTCCATTTCCCAGGTGACAAAAACGAATTTTGCCAAGACCAACGCTTTTTCTGTTCCTCTTTTTTTTTTTTTCTTGTTCCTCTTGCTGCTGTAAATTGGCAGCTAGCTTTTGACCCTATATCTGACACAACATGAATTTCATTTCAGTGACATTATTTCCTGGGGTAGAGATGAAAACAATGAGCTGTCATCTTTGTCTTCTCTTCCTGGATCATCAAAAGTCCTTTTCTAAAATTTCACCACTCAGCCTATGTGTGTATAGGTCTATGTGTTTGTGTGTGTGTCTATACGTGCATGTATTTGTACTCACAAAACATTCAGTCATAGTATTTGAAGCAAGCAGTGACAATGTTAAGACAAGCTGTACGAGTACACTGCTAAACAGGGTGAAGAGTCTAGGAACTGATCCACACATGAGGGAACTTAGAGAAAACATGAAAAATAAAGGGAGAAAATAAATAAAGGGGAAAAATAAAGGGGGAAAATAAATGATGCTTCATTAACTGGGTTTCAATATTTGAAAATAAATAAAATAGGCTCTCCCTCTCCAAACGAACATTCACAGAGGCCATGCACATCAATGGAAAAAGAAAGTTAAATATACTCAAACTGAAAATATTAAAAGGGAAATGTGGATAATACTTTTTAAGACACTCGGCTCAGGAAGGACAAAGCATTAAGAAGATATTAAGAAACTTGACCTTGTGAACATGTTAAAGTGTTCATATGACAAACATTGGCACAGGTTAATTTAAATCACAAATGACAGGATAGAAGAAAAACACAACAGAAGATTATCCATACTGCTGCAACGTGCTCTTAACAGATGATATAATAACATTCAATGTCTGAATTAGAAATTGAGCAGAATGATACAGATTTAAAATGTGCAAGTGATATTTTCATGTGATAGCCACCATGTTTGACTCCTATCATCAAAACTTTTGGTTAGTCTGTTTTTGTGTGATCTTATTCCAGTTACTACTTTTAAAGTAAGGAATCTGATTAACTGGATTAATTTGAAAACAACCCAGATGCTAGAGGAGCTAGTTCTCAACCACACAGACTAGAGAGAGGATTAGAGGCTTCTTATGAAAACTAGAATGGCCCACAGCATGGTGGCTGTAACACAACCTTTAAACTCTAAGAGCAACGAGTCTTAATTTATAAGAAAAGGCTATGTCTTAGTTACTTTTCTTGTTGCTGGGATAAAATACCAAGACACCCACAAGCTAAAGGAGGAAGGATTTATTTTAGTTCACAGCTTGAAGAGGTTTCAATCCATAGGCTGCTAGTTCCAAGTCAGGGTGGCATGGGAGAGGTACATCACAGAGGAGAAACTGTTGATGGTATGACAGACAGGTGCTAGCAACCTTCCTTCTTCTTTGCCTTTTTATTCCACCTAACTATAAGCCTATTGGTTGGTGCCACTCACATTCAGGGTGGGTCTTCCCCTGTCAATAAATTCATCCTCCATACCCAGAACAGTACTGAAGCAATACAGTAGACACCATACTCCAGTATGGCCTACTCGTAGTCCAGTCCTGCCCAAAAGCCCCACCTGTGAGTCTATGTGGCTTGAGGTGGGAAACATCTAGATGTAAACCATAATAGGTTATGTAAAGTAAGTAGAAATTTTTCAGTGAGTGCTCTAAATTTATACTATCATGAAGTGCCTCCATCCTTTCAATAAGTGGGTCACACATGAGCCTATACAAATTCCAAGACTGTTCACTTTTCACCAAAAACTAATAGCCTGAAGCTATTATGTTTCTGTACATTTTTATAAAAATAGGTACATCCTACTATGTTATTTAGGGTCTTGACTGGCCCAGGACCTCATGCAACTATAGGCTTAGTGCTGCTCAGAATGCTGTCCTCTTTCTCCGACCACCCAGAGAAAGGTGGTTGTTTTAAAAGCAGCAACAACTGAACAAATAAATGGTGCTGCCTTACAGAGTTCCTTGGGAGCCAGAGAGAGAGGGAACCAAGATAAATAGCTGAATATCCCAATTTAAAGCCACAACTTTAATTATACTTTTAAATATTAGATTTCATCACTCTGCTATCCCATTTTCCCTAGCTCACGGGTTCGTTTTTCTTTAATGTTACTCACTAAATATGCATACAACACACCATCCTCTAGCACATACAACACGCAATTCTGGAAATCAATAGAGGATGCAGCATAAAATATAATCATATAATTAAATATACAGCAGGAACCAAAAACCATTGAAAAAGGGATCATATTTTACTCACATTTAACTAAGAAGTCACACATTTTAATTGTAGTAGGCAGAAAAATATCAGCAAATCCACCTGACTCCATTAGCAACTGCCCACAAAGAAGCTCATGCTCACATACCTGTGGCTCAGGCACAGAAACTCAAAACATAAAAAGGAGAGAATTATGTATACTGTGATTAGTAATGAAAGGGGCTAAATAAGATTTTATTCTGAGCAAACATAAAGGCAAACATCTATTTCCAGTCACAGCTCCCCACTGAATTGTGAGTAAAAGTGAATAAATGCCCCATCTGAAAGGTTTTATTTTTTTCCACTTGAGTCTGAGCATTACTTAGTTTAACTTCAGTCACCTTAGTGTCCTTCAAACCTATAAATTTTGCTTTTCCGTGCAACTGCTTCAAAACAGAGATCAGAGCCTTCACAATGACTTCAAAAGCAATTCAACATCCAAATTTACTAATAATATATATTTTACTTGTATAGATGGTCTGAGCTTTATTGCTTCAGGTTGCAGAAAACATATGGTGCAGTAAAGCTCACAGAGCACTATGATCTTCAAAACCAACTTCGGTGAGCCTGCATTTCTGAACATCAAAAGAAAATCTTTTAGAAAAGCCCATCAAACAAATAAATTACCATACTATTTAACTGTAAGTCCCTACAATGGCTTTAGTTGTAATATTTGAAGCAACTGGTCTTAAAAGGAAAACTAAGTTATCTTACATTTCTATGGTCAAAAGTATATGTATCATTGCTGGATTTGGCTTAAGACATTATTAGCCAACATTACCCTACAATGTCCTAATAAGGAGCTATGTGGGTATTTTCTGATGTGTTTTAATGTCCACTCGAGAAATCTATCTACCAAGAACATGCTAAAGCATGAGCAGAGGTGTACCCAAGGGGACACTGTATCCTGAAGACTGGGAAGAGAATTTGAGACACTGTGCAATGAAGCATCCTGTGATTGGTAGAGAGGGGGTCCTAAAAAGCATTACAGAAGCCACCTCTCATCTGTCGCCTGGAGTTGCATGGATACAGTTTTCAAGATAAACAAAATGGCGGCAAGCGTGAAGATGGATCACATTACCAAAGGCTAACCACTAGGATTCTCAGTAGTTCCTCTGGAACCAGTTAGCCCTCCCTTCTCTCCTGTCAGCTTTAACAGTTTATTGATGGCACACACACAAATTTCTAGACACCACTCACAGAAAAAGTTGTCCTGGCCAAGAACCCATCTCTCCCCAGAGAGCTTAGCAGACAGAAAACACTTACTTGTCTTTGCAAACACATCACGCTGTGAGTGACAGTGGCAACACAAACGTGTCAATTCTCTACCAGAATTCTTCCTTGCTCACTTGCCAGGTTTACTTCTATTTTGATTACAGAATTAAAATGTAATTAGTAGGTTGTTAATGAGTGCAAATGTGACATATTAATATCTAGTAATTACTCTAAAATGATGAGCTGTGATGGAATCCCCCCACAAACAAGGAACACTTTAAGGCAGTACCACTTATTGTTCAGTTGTTGCTGCTTTTAAAATGACCACCTTTCTCTGGATAGAAATACAGATGTTTAGGATTTGAGCAATTATGCTAGGCTATCACATATGTTTAGAGTCACACCCAGATACTCTGCCATATTGAAAGTTTCTGAGTTCTTTGATCATGTGTAGAACTCAATAACTGAAGGTGTTTTTAGCATGCTTAACTGAATGTTAGCTTTTCAAGTTATTTTTCTCACAGACACAATGCCTGACACCCACAACTTAAAAGTGTAGAGATTTAATTTGCCTTGTACTTTTAGGGGGTTTAGTCCATGGTCAGCTGGCCCCAAAGCAAGAGCTTCAGGGCAGAAGACTGTTGCAAAACAAAGCTGCTTATTTCATAGTGAGTGGGAAGCAGAACAGGAGAATAGTCCAAGAGAAGAAGGAATGTATAACTGCATAATCCACTTTGATACCCCCAGAAATGTGCTGTACTAATCCCCTCTGCATTTGCTTAAACCAATCTGTTGACAATTAAGGTTAACCATCACATGCTCTATTGTAAGTAGTGTGCTTTAATAGAAGCTTGTTCAAGTGCCATCAGTTTTTCTCTTCAATCTGACATGGGATCTTCCTGTAATTTTGGGAGTTTTGTACACAGATAGGTTCAGTATAGTTTAAAGCAGGTCTAAAAAAATTGGTACTACTTGTTCCATTCCCAATACAAATAAAGTACCTGTCCCATACCGTATTCTGACCTTTGATCCCTCTCTTTCCTGTGCTAACTGAATCATCAGCATGAGAGTAGGTGCCAACACTGATAGATTTCTCAATGACACTGGAATCTTAACTAACAATAAGATAGTTAAATTCTTTGTACCAGTAAACCCTTTCATTATATAACAAATGAAAAACAAACAAAATGTGGGTAAATTTCCAAGAGAACTCATGAAAGTTTACCTAAAAGGAAAAACCCTAAAAATCACTGAATCAAAACTAACTTGATACTGTCCCATCTAGATTTCATTCCCTTTGGAGGAAACCTGTCTGTAACCTTCTAGTTACTCTGGAAGCTTCTGTGAATATCTCAGTACTGTCTCATACGGCAGTCAATACCATTGCTCAGTGAGTTAGAGAATTCATATTTCCTTTGAGTGACAATTGTCTTCCTGTAACTTAGATCCAGTAATCCTAGCTCTGCCCTGTATAGGGAAAATATAAACACCATATGGTTCTTATTTCCAAGGCCTTCAAGTACACGACAACTACTATTGAGTTTTTCTACGACATCTCCAGCTTAAACATCTGTACGTCTCATGATAATTCTCTTAGAATCTCACCTTCCCCCAAACTGCAGCGTATTTGTCAATGTCTTGGATTATGACAAACAGAAAGAAATGTAAAAGTTGGCGTGTTTCCTGATTGCAAATGAATTCAGTACTGCTATGCACATTTCACTCTACTTTGGCCAGATAACCAGGCCTTCTCACACTTGCCAGTTAGTAGGTCAACATTTTATGCAACTGTATTTATTTCGCTGAATTTAAACCAGCAATTCTCCTCTCCATCCTATCGGATTTTATACTGTTGTTTTATTCTTCCAATCTACTTAGAGCATATCAATCTTGCTCTGAAAGCTGTATTAAAATCTCTACATTTGGCTCATTTGAAAATTCCACGAGTCTGCTTTCTATGTCAAGTTGTTGCTCATAATACTGAACAGAAAATGCTCAAGAACAGGCACATCGCGCACGCGCCAACAGAAGTCTCTCTGTCCAGGTTCTGCAAGTAGAGGGGAGGATACCAGGTCAGCAGCTTCCTCAGCCACATCCCAGCGTAACAAAGATATCATGAGCAGCTCAATTAACTGCTTTCCTAGAGTGAATATGCACTGCTGGGGACTTTTCCAGTCTGTCAATCTCCGTGTAGCAGCCTTGCCTTTTATTTCTAAATGCTAATGATCTTCTATCACAGCACACAGGGTTCCTATTTTTTGCTTTTTGTTCTTTCTCCATCTTGAAAGTCAGAACAGCACAACAACTTTATTCTTAAGAACTACTTACATAAGGGCTGGGGATGTAGCTCAGTGGAATAAGCACTTGCCTAGCAAGTGCAGGGTCCTGAGTTCGATCCCCAGTACCGCAAAAAAAAAAAAAAAAAAGAACTACTTACATAAAATATAAAACTTTGCCCACATACTAGCCACACACACCTGTGTTAAGTAAAGACCATGTCTCTGGAGTAATATGAGCGAGTAGTAGTGTGATTATTCTACATTAACTTGCGATTTCCCAGGATGCCTAAAATATATAAAGTAGATATATTATTATTTAAAAACAATTAAAGGGGCATGGAAATGACAGCTCATAAAGGAGACAGTATTTCATGTTTCCAACAAGACCATCTGCCTGTGGGCAATTTTTTAAAACAACTCAATGGAAATAAAAAAAAAAAAAAGTTAAGAGACATATGCCCATGTTTGTAAGTTGAGGGAAACTGACAAGTGTCTGCATTTTGCCAGTTCTCAACTGTTGTCCATAACGAGGAAAATTAAAATCAGTAATTGCCATTCCAGTCTGCCACTGTTTTAAATGTGCTTTGAATTTCTTAAGCGTGCGTTCCAAATAGTTATTTGTGACTGGCCAGTTCATATAAAAGGTCTGAGGATGGATACTCAGCTATTTTGCAAAGTAAAATACTTTTATGATAACAAATTCTTTTTTTCCTCCTTTTGCACTCCAGTGTTGGGCACATGTTTATAGCTCATCTTGTAGCTAGTCCTGCAAGCTACACTTATTTTAGGCAGAGTCATTATGAAAGTCTTTTTCCATTTGGCCCTGTTGCTGCTTGGAACTGAAAATTGCTATTTGCTGCCTGCCAATTACAGAATAATTTAAGGTTTGATGCTCCCAGGCACAGATCTTGAAATATACAGCAAAACTCTGTTAAGGTGAAATGCATAATATTTTCTTTGCATTGCACAGCTTCAATAGATTGCGTAGAATTATATCAAAATTTCTAAACACATCAGTGGGAAAAATTCTTTCCTCTAAGAAACTGTTTTGTAATGATTTTATTATTCTCTCTTTGGCTAGAACCATAGAAAACATTTTCCCAAGCATCCATATTACTTGTGACTGAGTGATTTGGATCTATGACAGTGTGATGAGCATAAATATAAATTTTAACATACAATTTAAATAGAAGAAATTCAGCAAAATGTGATTTTTTAAATCAATTTTAAATAATTAAGAAGAAAGGACAGAAGAGAATTAAGTTTCAGTGGTCTTTTCACCTCTAAAATGTAATCATTTTTCCTCTTGGATATTCACATCTGAATTATCCCTCATTTATACTGTAAAATAGGAAAACTATAGATAAAGTAAATGTGTGTTTCAAGAATCAAGTGTGCTCTTTTTTGTAGATGCAAAAAGCTTTTTGTTGTGATCAGAAGAAAGTGTGCTGGTCACTACAAGAATAACAAGAAAAGCCATTATTTATGTGAGCCTGCCATCATAACTGCAACATCTAAAAGGGCTATCTGACAGTCCTTACTAGGAAAACAAACCAGCAGAAGTCTTCTTCAGAGCCAACCAAAAATATATTCAGATCCCAAAAGACACTTTAAAAATCATTTTCTTCATTCGCCTAACCTGGGTACCTTGAATACATTCCCAAAAAGCATTTCTCCATTTTCCATCTTTTTCTACTTGACGCCTAAAGCATGCTATACAAACACAAGGTGGGATCAAAACCTACAATAAATATTTAAACTTTAAAAAATTTATAACATTAAAACACAGTACCACTAAGCCCCCTATAAATACTCCCCCTAGTTTCCTATACCCTTGCTTTATCACTCCTTCGCTTTCCACAGCAGTCCTTAAAGTCTTCTTTCACATCTTTGTTTGAGCTGCATGGCTCCCTTCCTGTGCTGAATCTAAGTCAAAAGTCACACAGTCCCAATAACGTGGATAAGGACACACTGTTACCTTTTAACAAATCTGCCTTTCTGGTGGGTGGCATTTGATGGCAGTAAAAACTTCATAGAAACAGTTATGAAAGAGAAGTTCCAGAGCTGTTTCACACAATAGCAAGAACAATGCATAAGTGTTTGCAGTGAGGGGGAGTGTCCTGGGGGGATTAATGGCAAGGTGTCTTTTACTAGAATAAATGTTTTAATTAACACTCACTGTCTGGGTTACTTTTCTCTTGTTGCTGGGACAAAATATCTGACACCCAGAATTAAGGAAGGAAGGGTTTATTTAGCTCATAGTCTGTGGAGGTTTGAGTCCATACTTGGCTGGCTCCAGGGCAGAGTGGCACATGGCAGAGGGCAATCATTCATGGCGGGTAAAATAGCAGAGCAACAAGAGCAAAGGGGAGGAGCAGTGGCAAGCAGCCTCTTTCTCTCCTTCACACTGTGTGCAAACTATCCGCCACACAGTGGGTGTAGCACTCACGTCCATAATTCCCACATTGGACCATGAATCAATCGTAAACTCTAGCAGCCTGCCCCATAACTGCACAAGGCTTTGGGGGGACACCCAGACACAATCCATAACCCTCACTTTACTTATTGATCACTCTTTGCTGTTGAGGTCTGTAGGCTTCATTCGTAACCCCTTTCATTTCTTCAAAACAGAGCACTGACAAAATAACAGACCTCCCTCCTAGCATAACTCCCTAATCCGAAAAGGCCCGGGCAATGGGGATAGAAGTGACACACCCCATTCAACATGTGCTCCCACTCTTATTTTTTATTTATCTAAATTTTGAGATAAAAAATTAAAAGCCTAAGTGAAAACTCAAAGAGCAGTAACACAGGAAGGGTTAAATACCAGAAGTAAGAAGAAAGCTGACATTTCCCAAGTAAACCAGCTGGTAGTGGAAGAAAATCAACCAGACCACTACTAGCATAGTCTATGGCAGAAGTTCCTCTAGGAGACTTCAGTGGAAAAGGGTCCATATTGCAGCTAGATTCAGGAATCATTGGCGAAGGATGGTTCTCAAAGACAGAGGAATTATTCTGTTGATTAGCAGTGATTGGTATGAACAATTTTCATCTTCCTGGAGAAAAAGAGAAGCAGAAATCACATACAAGAGGGTATGGGGAGGAAACGCTGAGAGGTCAGGACACTCTGAGGCTGCAGAGAAAGCTGTTAGTCCCTGGGTCTCTTACACTTACAGAGAAGCACTTCAATCCTGTGGAATGCACAAATCTTCCTGACTGAACAACAGGTCCTCAGTAAGTCTAAGTTGGAAACAACTTCTTTAAAAGGAAAAAGAAGGCTTATTTTTTTAAAAAAAATCACCTGATTTGTTTGGTCTTTATAACCCTTAGAGATGATTAAAGTTTCAAAAGGAAACATACTCTTGTATAGCTTAATGACCAGTAACCAAGTCAAATCTCATTTGTCTTCAGAATTTTTAATTTGCCTTATAATACAGAAAGGGAAGGCTGCATACCTTATAAATTCAGTCTTCTCAAAGCTATGTGAATGCAGGTTTGGTAATGGTTTATTCAGAATATACAATAAATTTTTTCTTACTCTAATTATCACCAGACAGGGTCTGAGAAGGTCCTCCCAAAGACAAGATAGTGACCTCAACCTTGGCCACCCACCATAGAGTGAATTCATCCATCCAGCACAAAAAAGCATTTTAGGATGAACCAGTGTGAGACAGTGACAGATTTCTTAAGCAGAATCAAAGATATATACTCTCAGAAAAGAGTCCAGACACTTGAGGATGAGGCGTATCATCTGGGGTTAAGGGTATTTTTGTGGTCATGGGAGTGATCAAGATGTTTTAGAATGTGTTTTCCTTATGTCCACCAGACATCCTGTTAGTGAGGTACATTAAAACACAAGCCATTTGCATGTGTTTTAAGTTTAGAGATACGGTATTCAATTAATAGTGCCATTTCCTAGAGGATGGAAGTCTGTGGAATTTGAGGATGTGTAGTATCAAGAGAGAAGTATAATCTGCATGTTGAGACTTACTGTATCTTTAAGACTCTTAGGAACTTAGCAGTGAGATGGCTGGAAGAGAATCAGGCCTGGGGATTTAAAAAGCATTGTCACCTAGAGTCACTGCTTATGCCTAAAAGCTGCATGTTCCTGAAAAGTACAATTTTTACTTTACAATTTCTTCGTTTCTTTTCTGCCTATCCTTTGTTTTCTGTCCTGTCTCACAATTATCTGCAATTATGAATTCAAGATTTTATTTTAGCTACTCCAAAAAAGCCACATTTTGCAAAATAAGATAACCATAGCCATGTGCATTACAGGTAGGTACATAAGAAGGTAGGTAGATTGATATCCTGCGTCATTATGCTCACCATGTACACGTACATACAGGTTTCTTATAGGAACAAAATCCTCTCCCCACAGCCATGAATCATATGACAGTGATTCTGTCTGGCTCAAGCTATTCTAGGAAACCACAACTCACAATATAGCTCGGAAGGAATTGCCAGGGGGGTTGACTGGTCATTCTCCCCAAAAGAAGGAGTTCTTGAGAACAGGGCTCTCTAACAAGAAAAAGAATCAGAGACCTACATGATTCCATGGCATGGGGAGGTCAGAAATGTTCAGGGTAAGTGGAAAGCAGAGAAGCCTGCAGGATCCTCTTGAAGACTGGATCTGGGCCACATCAGCAACCTAAGTGGCATTCCAAAATCCTCTTCCTTAAAAACATCAAGCAAAATGGCTTTCATGTGCGATGAGGGTTAAACTGAGGTCCAGATGCCGTGGATGGCACTCAGTCACTGCCCAGAAGTAATAAGAAGGCACTGTGGATTGAGTTTAGCAGTAATAACTGAGGACAACAGTCAATGACTGGGTGCAGGGCCAAGAAGCCTACTCGCAGAACAAGTGCAGGTGACATTTTCCTGTCAAGTTGCAATTCCTTCCGGTCACAGGCTTGAGGACAAAGAAAGGCCCTTGCAATGTGCTGCTCTCGGGATGCCTGTGCAGAGCCTGAGTGGTACATCACAACCCAGAGCCCAGAGGAGTCATGGAGAGCTGTGGATGATCAGGTGCAGTTAGGAAGGCACAGAAACTGTCTAGGGACTCACTTTGCAAGCTAAAGACTGTTTTCAGCTGTTGCGGTGTCACGATGATTAATGCAACCCGCACAGTTGGCTAACGTAACAGATAAGTGTGATGAACTAACCTCAGTCCAATGAAAAGTAGTTTTTACATAATATTTTGAGCTATACACCTAGAAAGGCTTACAGTTTGGTAGACTGTGCTCATCACAAGTGCAAGGAGCTCACATTTGCATTGCTAATCTCACCCTCTCAAGTTTGCTGACATTTCAGCCTCTCTTTAATACACTTTAATGTTATAACACCCTTGGCAAAGTCAGTTTCCCATAAGAAGATAGGTGGTCCTGGGGCCCTACCTGTGGAAGCTAAACAAACCCACAGACCCAACCCCAGGCCACAGCATGGAGTGAGTCACCCTGCCCAGAGCAATGGAGAGAGGGCAGGGTACAGTACCCAAAAACGCATCTGTTTGGCAGAAGGATTAGGTGAAGTTA
The DNA here is from genome assembly GCA_004027595.1 of Dinomys branickii. NCBI lineage: Eukaryota > Metazoa > Chordata > Mammalia > Rodentia > Dinomyidae > Dinomys > Dinomys branickii. The sequence continues at coordinate 14,609 of PVLD010017209.1, forward strand.
AAGGTGCTTGAAAACTAGCAGGTACAAGAGCATCTGCCCTTCTTTTTTCTTCTTAGAGGCAGGACATAAAGCCCACACAAGGTTCCCCTTTCTTTACCAGGAGGACAAACATTCTTATCACCAGAGGTGAGAAATCACTGGGCCTGGGGAGATCTGTGCAGACCTTGACAATCTAACACTCACCTGCTTGCTCACTTCCCAGTTGATGGCCTGACCCAAGCTCATGTGTCCTGTTGATATAGGAATCATATCAGGACCTCTATAAAGGAATTGTGGCAATTCTCAACCCGCTAGAGGTCCAGTATGATGAGTGTGTGTTCTCTAAAATGGAAGAATGAATTCTAGGGACAACAGAGGTTCAGAGTAGGAATATTTATTAAGGAGAAGAGGTACAGCTCCTGAGTGGCAGGAGGGGACCCCAAAGTAGGTTGCAAGGACCCTACCTTCCAGGGGAAGTTTTTGGAGAGCAAAATCCACGTGGGTGCAAAGTGAGTTAAAGCTGTGAACAACCAACAAGGCTACAAGTGTGGCTGCTTAGGTAATAGTGATCCAACAGGGAAACAAGTTGTGTAACAAATGTTCATGGAAAGAATAAAGCACTTGTTAGGAAGTGATGAGTCCGAGGGTCTTGGTCACTCGTCAAGGTGACTCATGTCTATCTAGACTTCATGCTAGACTGGGTGTTACAATTATCCCTGGCCTGGTCATTCTGCCTTCATCTTGAGGCCGGGCCTCCAACAGATGAGCCTGCAGCCACAGTTGTGATGAGTTTTCATCTTTCCCCTGGCTCTCTCAACAGCCTAGCCCTACCAGAATGCATACAACATTTCTACCTGGCTTAGCTGTCTAAAAGACTGTCACATTTTCTCAGTGTGCAACTTGGTATATAAGTATTTTGCTTTAATTGTTTCTTTGGGCACAACATTCTTACGGAGACTGCTTCTCCAGGGTAAAACTCTGTCTGCCTTTCTCCCACTAGTCTGTTCTGTGTCAATTTAATTCTCAGGCCAAACTGGAGAAGTGAAGAGAGACAAATTAGAGTTCTGCCTCACATGCATTACTCAGACTTATTTTACTAAAAATAAATAATTAGACCTGGGAAATAGACAGTGGAGGGAAGACAATTACACACATCCCTAAGGAAATGGAAGAATCCATAAGCACGATAGTAAGAAAATGTACCAAAAGATACTCTTATACCTGAGGCCACCATGGGACAAGAATCAGTAAACTTCTGAGCCCTTAACATGCTGCTCATTAAAAGCTTGATTTGCATTTGTTTCTGAGGCTGGCGGGGGACTTAAAGGCTGCTTTTGTTAAAAGCCACAACTCTTTACTGGGGCCTACGGATGCCCAATGGGTAACTAAAGCAGAACAAACTTGCTTTTCATTTCGTATTTGTTTCTTTCATTACCTTAAAACTTTGGGTCAGCTCTTCATACAGGAGTAGTAATCATTTGGGAAGAGTCGGTCTAAAAACGGGCAATACAAGTTGATTAGCCCTAAGTTTATATGACCTGTCTCATTCCCTTTCAAGACTGATGGCACCAATATAAGACATTCATAGGCACATTCAGTTACCAAGACAGACCCCGAAGCCTCGGGTCGTTGTTCTAACCTAGAGTCACTTGGGGACTCATCAACCAGAGACAATCATTGCATGGAGACTGAATTGTCCCTCAGGCTGGGAGGGCTTCTCCAGAGCAGTCTTTCAAAACCAGAACCAAAGTGATGATCAACCAGATGCTGCCCCTTTGCAGCAACTCCTGAAAAGCTGTTCCTATCCTTTTGTTGATGGGCCAGTCTGATCTTCTCCATCAGAGCTGTGTACCTACAGCAACTCACACTGAAGCCCCTTCCCATTTTCTCTTATTTCTAACTCTGCCTAATATATCAGCATATGCCTCTCACTAATAAAAGGCTTTTCTGTGATAATATGCAAGAATCTGCCCAGGCTGAGTTAGTACAAACACCTTGGACCCAACCCAATGACATAACTTGCTTTGGGAAGTAAATTGCGATTTTTTTCTGTAATAAGGAAAGAGGAAAAAGACAATGTATTGCTGATCATCAATAGGCTTATGGAGAGAAAGGATTATCTAAACGTCTGTATAATAAACCAAATATCTTCTACTAGAACATATATGCTAGTCTAAATTTAAAAAGCTAAAATACGTATTACAGATTAAGCTAGTGTCCATTTAAATGCTGAAGAGGAACCACCATTAAATCTTGGTCTAATGAGCTAAAAAAAAGATCAGGGATGAACTGATAAGGCTTGGGAATATATAAGCAGTTAGATTTAAAACAACAGTGATATTACATTAAAGTGCAATTCAAACATTTACAGAAAGATGTATCTTGAAATAAATGGTGTTATGAAAACTCACAGTGGCATGGTTTTAATTTTAGGAAGTCAGTTTAATACAGGTAGATAGGGAAGACTTAGAGAAAGATCTAAAACTCTAATGTTGATGCCAACATTATTATCACTCTTTAGTTTGAATTGCATTATGTGTATATCCCAGGTAAAAGCATGTGTGTTTAAATCTCCCCCTTTCATTCTTTATAAATAATAGTACTTTGGCACATTGAACTGCAAACATTTCTGTAAGTAATAGCTGTATGCCTATGATACTATATTCCTCCTGATGATATATTGCTTAATTATCATAGATCATTAGCATTCCCAGGCTTACCAGGAACTTAGGAGTGTGTGCTTTATCAAGTGTAGATGGCAACTCACATTAAGAAAGTTATATTATGCTGACCAAGAATAGGTAGCCACAGATACACACAGACACCCCACCTACATGTGCAGAACTAAAATTAAAGCCTCATGAAACAACACCTATACATTCCACAGAATCTAATATTTCACACCCTTTTTTTCTATTACTTTTTTGTTTTTAAATGTTGCTTGTGATCCTCAAAGTTAAAATTATCATCTACTGATGGATCTCAAGCTACAATTTGAAAAACATTGCCTTCGGGGTGGCTAGTCCAGGTTTTCTCATTTTGTGCTTAAGAAACTCAAGAGATTTAGGTACTATTTCCAAGGTGTTGCCCAATCTTTCAAGTTCTGGCCTAAATGAGTTCTCTCCAGTCCCACTTTATTTCCAAAATGAACAGTCCAGTGAATGGGTCTCTTTCCCCCAGAAAGCTGATGAGGTGAGAAAACATTACTCTGTGGGCACTTATGCTGCTCCCTCTGCATTTTCTTAGGTTTCTAGGAAGCACTAACTGTACTCTACTTTAATCACGTTCTTCTGTTTCCTCTCCCTGAACTGAAAACTCCCTGAGATTAGCTTCTATTCCCATCACTGTCCCCTGAGCCGGGCAGAGGGGTGTATGTGATTGAATCCCTGGAAAGTAGGTTCGTGTGGCCAAGTAATATAAAGTTATCAAGGTAGGACAAAAATATTGGAATCAAAGTAGCCACCAAAATGCCCTTCCTCCCTTGTAAGGAAGAGCAATTCTACCGGTTCTGTTCATCAGAGCAGTAAGTGGAGAAAGCATCTAAAAGTGTGAGATAAGCTATATTAGTGTCCTAGTCCTGCTACGGCAAAAGTACCACTGAGTAGCTTTAAAAAAACAGAAATGTATTCTCTAAAAATTGTACAAGGCAGAATATGACATTGAGGTGTTAACAGGGCCATGATCTCTCTTCTCGCTTCTAGTGGTTGCTGGCAATCATTGGTCCTTCCCTCTCTTGTGGATACCACGCTCTGATCTCTGCATCCTGTCACTCACGTGGTTGCCCCTCCCTCGTGTCTTTTGTCTGTATTTCCCTCCCCTTATAAGAACATCAATCACTGGATTGGAGCTGATTTTAGTCCGCTGTGCAAAGGTCCTGCCTCCAAACAAGTAGTAAGAAGCAAGAATTCCAAATAACTACTAAGAGTGGAAAAACTGGAAAATGTCTTTCTGGGGTGCAAATCCCATCCACCAATAGAACTAAACCAGAAGATATGGTGAGGAAACAGGATAGGGGCAAGATGGGCAGTAAGACACAAGGGAAGGCAAGTACACTACTGTCAGGAGTACAGAGGAGACTGGTTGCTCAATGACACGCAGAGAAATGTGGAGTGAGAAGGAATGCAGCCGGCTTTGTGACCTTCCGCTTTGGGCCATGGCTACCATTTTCCCTCTGCCGCCTTTTCCAGGGACCTCAGTGAATCTTCAATTACCTTTCAAGATTTTATTCAAGTCAGATTCGGAGGTTTATTCCAGATTTCATATTACTGCAGGAAGCAGCTTACAAGGGACCCAGTATTATTTTAGCTATAATAAAACCAGTGCTTTTTGTAAAAGGATAGTTTTACTGTGCAAAGTTATATCACTGAATTTCAACCACAGCCTTACTATTATGTGAGGAAAAAAAAAACAGATTAAGCAAAAAAGATAATAATGGTATCTTGACTTTATGGAAAGGTGATTATATAAAAGTAGTAAAATCTATACTTTTTGAAAATCATTGAATGTTCATTCAAAGACAAGCACCTCATTTTTCTGTATATTAACCACTTACTTGTTTCCAGTACAGCATAGTTATTTTCAGCTAATAACTTATTTTGGAAAGTTATAGTTGGTATTTTGTTCTTAACTTTTCAGTGATTTTCACATTTTAACTAACTCTTTTAGATTCCACCATTGATTCATTTCTTCACTCAACATCTGTGTTTAGCAGCTAAATTTCTTAGGCACAGTTCTTTATCTCCTTATATTGACAAAGTCTAACAGAACTGAGTGTAGTATTATTTATGGAATATATGCTATAAATAGTGTGAAATAGTATAAAAAGATAGAAAAGGCAAGCATGTATTTATGTGAATGTATTCATATATATATGTTTGTGTGTATATATATATATATGTGTTGAACTGTAACTTAAATTTTTAAAATATATCTGTTGTGTTTTATTTTTATAAGCTGTTTATATTGCTTATAGCATACATATTGCAAGGAGTTATAGTTCACTTAGTAAAATATGTTCTATATATACACATACTATCAGATGCTTTGGCCATTTTAAGATTTTTAGATGATAGATGGATAATAGAAACAAAGTAAAGTTCCAGGAATAGGCCCATTGTGTTGGTTTGGGGGATATTTTTGCAAGGGGACAATATAATACAGGACACATTTTATAAGATTATTTATAATAGTCACCCAAAGAATGATATACAAGAGAGTGCAGGAAATTAGTCCACACACTACAGACCAAGAATCCAGCTGAGGTCCTGGATCCCATGATAATGTCCTACATGAGTCTAGCTGAAGACCTAGAGCCCATAGCAATGCCTCCCACCACAGCCCACGACAATGTCTCATGCAGGCTTGTTTCAGAGATCTGTACTGGGAAGGCCCAAAGGTCAGTGGTGGAATCTAGAAAGTCTGTGCCAGCAGGGTGAAGGATCCATGCTAGCAGGCTGAGGGATCTGCACTGGAGCCAGGAAGCGACGCTCAGAAGAGCCAGAGCTCCCTAAAAAAGGTACCATAGCCATCCTCAGCAACAGTGCGGTCCTGAGCCCCTCCATTGTTCAAGATGGCCAAGTTCCCATCGGAGAAGCCAACACAGCAAGCTTCTCCAGGAGACAGCAGTGCACCATCTTCCCCTCCGGAGCTAGGAAGCGATGCTCAAAGTGAGGACCAGAGCTCCTTCAAAGTGAATCAAAGCCATTCACAGTGCCCATGAGGTCTCAAGCTCCTCAGAGGGATGAAAACAGCCAAGTCATCAGGAAAGCCAGCATGATGAGCTCCTCCAAAACAACCGACAGCTCCTTGCAGCTTCTGCCAGCTCCCAACAGCCTTTCTCCTTCTTCTCCAGTTCTGCCTCTTCTGCTGCTGGTAACAGTCCCCAGGAGGGTCTCCCACACCCAGTACCACACTTACTCAGCTCAGCTAGGTGTTGTAAGTTGACCACCATTTGTCAATCCACTACACTCATATATGTGTAAATCTTAACAAACCAATGAAAAAAGTATGAAGAAATGATATTTTAAGTAAACTATGTAGTAACTTCAGGTGTCCCAAGAGGAAAAATGAAATAATCTTGTTAGTCAATTTTACACTACTGTAACAAAATAACTGAGATAATAGGCTGAAAAAGATGAAACATGCACTTGGCTTATAGTTTTGGAGCTTTCAGTCCATGGTCAGTTGGCCATGTGGTGGAGCAATGCATATAGCAGGGACAGGTGGTCGAGTCAGCCGCTCACTTCATGACAGCCAAGAGCAAAGAAAAAAGAGGAAGAAGAACCTGGGTCCCAATATTTCCCTTAAGGGTAGACCCTTAATGGCCTAACTTTCTCCCATTACATTCTAATTTTCTTTCTTTCTTTTTTTTTTGGGGGGGGGTACTGGAGATTGAACCCAGGGTCTTTACACTAAGCTACATCCCCGCCCTTTTTCACTTTTTATTTTGACCAGAGTCTTGCTAAGCCACTAAGTTGCCCACATTGCACTCAAATTTGCAATCTTCCTGCCTCAGCCTCCCAAAGTACTAGGATTACAGCCATGCAGTGCCAGACCTGGCTCCATTCCACCACCTATCAATAGTGCTACAAGCAAGGGAACAAGACCTACCTGATGAACCTTTACCCAAACTGTTGCAGATCCCTACCTTGTACCATACAGAAAAGTTAATTGCAGGTAGATTGAAAGCCAAAAGCCCCAGGAAAACATAAAAATTTTTACCTAGTAAGGAACAAAATATCTTTATGAGCTTAGGAGTAGAAAAGGTTTTCTTAAGCAGGACACACACACACACACACACACACACACACACACATACACATACCAGCCTAAATTTCTCTGGAATCATAAAAGCAGATATTAAAATATAGAACAATTTCCTTGAATATTAAATATTTGAAATTCTTTTCATAAAATTCTTTTTGTTTCAATTTTTACTATCCCAATTCATTGTCTAGCTCATTTGCAAAACAAAATCACAGTCACTGTTTACGGTTCCAAATAGTAAAATGAGAAACTCATCTCTAGTTTTAAGTAGTGTAATTGGAAAACAGCAAAGAATTAATCATTTTCATTACAGGGCATTTACTTTAGGAAGGATTGTGGTTTTTATTTTTCTTTCTTTTTTTTTTTTTTTGATACTGGGAATCGAACTCGGGACCTTGCACTTGCCAGTCAAGTGCTTGTGCCACTGGGCTATATCCCCAACACAGGAAGGATTGTATTTTTAAAGTGGTTTTACTTAATGAAAAATACATTTACTCTTTAAAAATAGTCTATACAGAAAGAGGATCCTGGCATCCTAGGAACTGAATATTCCTGTTACTGTTTTTCTAGACAATAATATGCATTTTAAAAAGCTTTTGCCTTTCATAACTGTATTTTTATACAGAAGGAAACTGGTTTTCAATTATCTAGTCTTGCAAGCAAAAAGGAGTGTTGTTTGGGTCACAGTGAATGTGTGAGAATAGAGTTAGAATTCTAAAATTCGGGGATCCATTCTGAAATGGTTAAAGAGGGAAGGAATGGGGAAAAACAGGAAAATTGCTTTTAATAAAAGATCTCAAAATCTTTGGCTGCAAATTCTTCTGTAGCTGCACCAGAGTGAAAAGTCTAAAATGGAGTGATTGGATAGTACTGGGGATTTCAAGGAAAGAAAATAATATAATGTCACACTACTTTTCTCTTTGAGTTTCTTTGGGCTATCTTAAACCTGGCCACCTATAGCATCCTTTCTTTGGAAATGCATTACAGATAAAAAGACTGCTAATTAGTAGTAATAGGATATTGGTGAAATGATTTGTGTCATTTCATATGCTTTCATGGAATTTCTTTTATTTAATCTTTACCAGCACCCACTCAGTGTAGGCAAAGCAAGTATCATTTTCTGCATTTTGTCGAAAATCATGCTACTAAATGAGGAATGATTTAAAGGGGTTTAGTTTTACCTTTGATGAAGCCACCCAAGGCACAGTTTTTCAAAGTTATAGACTATGAAATCATTTTAGTGGCCTGTGCCCAACATGTTTTAAAATACTCTGAATTACAAAATAAAATGTCAGGGTACACCAAACACTGTAAGTGTAAATATTATTTTGTAAAAGTTTGTGTGTGCAAAGTCTCCAGTGAAGTAATGTACTTATTACTGTTGATAAGAGTAACAACATATTTGAAAATCTGACCTAGGAAAACAGAAATTCCTCAATCATTATTTTACTTCTGATTACCAAAATCCTATTAAAGTTTCATTCAGTTCACTTGAGACAGTAGTTTCCAAACTGTGTTCTACAGGCAGTAGTCCTGATAGATGTGAATTTATAATCAAGGGAAAAGAAGATTTTGATCAAAAAAAAATTTTAAAGCTATATGTCACAGCCATCTTTGATAATTCACATAGAACAGTAGCAATTAGCCGATCTGAAAAATCTAACAGCAGCAGAAGTTGTCCCTCCAAATAATTTGAGCACAGAACATTTTTCTTAGAAGCTTATTACCAAGGTATTTGGGGAAAGTTCAGATAAGGGACCACTCTCTGCTAAAACACAGTCCCCAGGGCAGGATTCACATGAATATCTCTTATTCAGATAATGGATGTGCTTTGCTATCTCGTTAAGGTCTTGGACATCAGCTCTGAAGACCGAATTCATTTACCAGCATCTGTTCAACAAGGCCACTGCAGGAAACTGGACAGGTATCTTATGCCTGAAAATCAGCGGCAACGAAGGGCCCAACAAGATTGGACCCAAGAAACCCTGACATTCGTAGAGGGAGAATTTCTAGAACAATTCCACTGGGCACCCATTTTCACCCACTGGTCTCCAAGACTTCTATAAACAGTTACAGTCACTCTGTCCTTCCTGCAGGAGGTCCAGGAATGTAGCAGGGATAGGTACCAATATCACTTTTCCTTCCACTCATGAAATAGTGGAACAGCTTCTCACACTTCCATTAAAACAAATGCTGTTGTGCTCTCGCACGCCCAAGTGTATGAATTAAGATAAATTCCTCTATAGCAGTAATGGAAAAACTTCTAGAGCTTTCTTTCAGTGATAACAAACAACCAGCTGTGGCCAGCATGCATGACACAGATTCGCCACCACTACCCTAGAGCAATGATTATCACATTGTTTAAAATCTTAGGACCCCAAATAGCCATTAAAAAACCCCAAATATCCATAAAAAGCTCTTATGTGCATTTGATCTATAAATATTTAATGTATTAGAAATGTAAACTGATACATTGTTAACTTTTTCATCCGTCTTAAAATAACAAAAAAGCTACTTAAAAATAAAAATTATTTTACAATAGCAATAAAACATTACATTTTAGTACTAGTAAAACCATTTCAAAATAGAAATCACCACATTTTAAAAATAAAACTTGTTTCTTTAGGGTACATACTTAAAAAAAACTATTATCCCTATGCAAAAAACAACAAAAAATATTAGTGAGATGTGGCATTGTGGCACAATTTTTCAAATATCTTTAGTGTGTGGCTGAATAGAATTAGCAGAATTTTATATTCAGCTTATTGTAATTACATGCCATGGAGTCTGTAGAAAATTCTGTGCTATATCAATAAGCAAACATGAGTGAAAGAGAAAATAATGCCTTATGAAAATACTTTGGTCTAATAGGTCACAGATTCCCTGAAATATTGTCAGAATTTCTAGTTGTCTCCAGACCATATTTAGAGGACTCCAGTCCTGGTATTTTCTGTTCAGTAGTGAAAAAAATCATGTGGTAGTATAAGATCAGGAGACAGAGCTAGTGACTGGCCTGCTCACCCCCCTTACATCATAAGATGTGCAGTCTCTGGCCACGTGGACCAGAATACCCACTTGGGACAAGGCACCCAGGGGACCACAGATCAGATGTACAAAAGGAGTTAGCCACATATTTTGAGATATAGGCGAACGAGCACAGCAGGCAAGCATGTAGTTGACCTCTGCCCAGAATGTCTCCAGAGGCTATTTCTGGATCCAAGGTATAGTTCCAATCCAAGAATCCCTGATTATAATTAAACCATAATTTAACAGAGAAGCTATTTATGTGAAATATATTCTCCCAAGAAAGAATTCCACAGTAAAAAGAAAATCATAGTTTGCACAATGCAAATCTTGAAAGCAATTCAGGATTTATAACCCACTTAGCTTACTTAGCCACTTGCTTTGCTCATATTTATCAGTTTTCTTAACTGCCATAAAAATAATAACTATATTTGAATAAACTCAATACATAGAGATTATTAAAATTGAATTTTATGATGTAGAATTCAGTTACTTTTCATGTTTTAAGATGCACAAAATACATGAGTGAATATTTATGCATATACCCTCAATGTTTTCCAAAGGATTCTCAGAGAGTATCTCAAGAGGATTTTTTTTTGGCAGAGAGACAGAAAAGGAATAGCCCTCAACGAGGTAGGCACAGCACATCAGAGAACCTGTTTTCTTTTAAGCCATGTTTAAATGGCTTATGACATAAAATAGAAATTGTGGAACTATCTAAAGGAAAAGTTTGCATCTCTCCTCTGATTTCTCCTAAGTCTGGGCAAGGTGGCAGCAGATACTCCAGTGAAATATAGCAGTTAGTCTGAGATGCCCATTAAAACCAAGGGGCTCTGCCCTTCTGCCAGGGGCTTCCTTGATCCAGGACTAACCTGATCCTGAAGGAGTTCACACGGCCTTTCTTCCCCTCCAACCCACAGTGGCTCAAGGACCCTAGAGCTCTCACAGAGATTTTAATTTACTGTTGAATCTTTCGTCTTTACAAATCAATGATTTCTCCCAAAGAAATTACTCATGCAACTACCACAGAGATGACACAGAAAAGACCATTACCCACAGCTCAGAGATGCTCTCTAGCTCAAGTATCTGCTATTCTGAGTTCTAAAACTGAGTTAAATTTACAAGATTCTGTAATTTGTATAAAATTAATTGCTTGGATTGCTTTTGCTTAATATTAAATTTGCAAGCTCCATCCATTTCCTTGTATGTAGCCATAGTTTATTTTCATTGTTATAGTGTTCTACAGTATAAATATACACAATATGCATTGTTGATGGACACTTGGTGTCTTAGTCTGTTTAGGCCACTATCACAAAATACTATAGACTGGATAGTTTATAAGCCACGGAAATTTACTTCTCATGGTTCTGAAGGCTGAAGGTCCAAGGTCAAGGTCCAATCAATTGATGTCTGCTCACTCAAAGGGCGAAAGGGCAAAGGGCAGGAGGTGAATCTCTCTCACAGCCTCATCCCATTCAGGAGGCTCTGCTCTCCACAGTCAGCTTACAAGAGCCTCACCTCCTAATCCTACCTCCTTAGGGTCAGCTTTTCACTGAGTGAACTTTGGCACACACAAACATCCACACCACAGCACTTGACTTCCTTCCAGTTTTGAACTGGTAGAATCAGATTATGAATACTCCTGCCCTTATCTCCGGGTGCACATGAGCATGATTGTTGTTGGGTTTATTTTTATCTGAAAATGGAACAGCTGGATCAAAGGCCGTGCAAACCTTCGACTTTAGTCAATAATGAAAAAGACATTGTAGGAACAATTTACCAGTTTATGAAAATCCACAAAAGAAATCTAAAGTTTATTATTTTACATACTCAGCAATACCTGGTAATGTCATTTGTTAAAATTTAGTTATTCAGGTAATTATGAAATCTTACCTTATTAAGGTTTGAATTTTCATTCCTTGATATGGGATTGAGCTCCTTTTCAGGAGTTTATGGGGGTTTTTGAACTTCCAAGAACAATTGTTTCAGTCTGTCATTTTCCCAAGGGAATGTCTGTATTAAACTTCATAAGAACATGACAGGGAGAGACCTCTAAAGAAGCTCCTTGAAGAGGATATTAACTTTTAAGCAGTTTGAAGAACACTGGATTAGACACAGGTGAGTGGAAAATGAGTTACCTGGAAATTACATGTAAGTAGAAAAATATTTAGAAAGAAGTAAAATGAGGGAGAATGGGGAAAACCAGCACAGGAGAAATAAAGGTCACAAGGCAGGATGTCTAGTTTGTGCATCACTGGAATTCTGGAAGGAGAAAGAAGCTGCAAATCCATCAAAGATGAGTAACTGATGGAGAATTTTCCACAACCAGTGTGGCATCAGGAAGCATTTGGGATCTGTGTCGCTTAATAGTTAAAACTTCTGAAGAACCAGTGTTTCTGAAGATCCTGAAGAATACAGAAAAAATCTTTAAATAAGCCAAAATGATACCAATGGTTAGCTTCTCCATGTAAGTGAGATGACACATCTTTAAAGCGCTGAAGGAAAAGAATCAGCAATATAGACTAGTCCATTTCTACCTCAGGGATGCAAATGAAGTAGTCGCTTCTGACAAACAAAAGATGAGAACTTTTCAGCAGTAGCTTTGCCCTTCAGGAAACATTAGAGATCATTCAGGGGAAAGCACACAGTAACCATAGGTGAGCTAGAGAACGTAACTAGTGCTGTCTGCATCAGAGGCTCTTCGCGTTGTGGAGTTGCTGTCTCCAGCATAGACTGGGATGGCGTGAGGGTCAGGTGTGGTGTTGACCAGGTGTCCCTGCTTCACCTTTATCTTCAAGTGCTGCACTTCAGAGCCCATTAGCACCACAGCCCCTGGGCTCCAGGCTGTGTCTCCTTGGTCGCACTGAATGCTGAACACTACGGTCTGTGTCCTCTCATCTGCCACGGACCTTCACAGCTCTCGATACTTCTGCATTTTATCAGAACTTCATTCTCTTCTGGCAAAAATGTCGATCCAGATTGTTGCCAAATTTGCCTCCCTGGCAGCGACCTGTTTTATTTCTCTCTCCCCTCTCTCTCTTAGTTTTTCTTAAGAAAGAATTTAGCATTAAGTATATATAGTTCATTTGAGGGATATTTTTCCTTAAAAGAGCAGCAAAGAAATGAGGTAAAAGAGGGAGATAAGGATCTAGGAGAAAATGTGTATGTCTGCGGGATATTTTCTGCTGAAGGTAATGACCCAATAGAAAGGGAAAACACAGAGGAAAATGAAACCGAATATGCCTCAAGAGCAAAGAACTCGATGGAGTAAGAAGCAATTGTGTCTGGTGAAGGAACGGCAGGTTGGCCTTGCAGTAGTGGAAGGGAATTTTCACCCACCATACCAGGAAAGGCTGAATATGTGGGCTCTAATACAGAAAAATTTACAGACAAGAAGATGAGATGATTCTACTTGCATTGATTTCTACTTCTTCTCCCAGAAATGTGATAAAATCACCTGCTGATCCTGAGGTATGGAGGGAAAGGGGTTGCTGACTACAGGTGTCCCAGCTAGTGTGAGCCCTTGCCTTAATGTAGAAATAGAAATTAAAACTAAAGCACATTTGCAGAAGAAGAAACAAACCTTTAGTTGGGAAATTAAGGGGAAGATAGGAAAGGAGGTGGAGGGGGCACATTCTGATGCAGGGATTCAGTTTCTCAATTCAAGAAGACAGGAGGCAAGTTTTAGAGGATCCACCTGCGGTGGATTAATGATCATCTCAGTCCTGGTGTCACAGATCTGGAATCCTAATGACTGATGAACTGTTCCATTCCCAGGAAAGGACTGTCTCTCTCTGGTCATCTCAGCCATATAGGGCTCCACCTTCTCTGGAATCCTGGTGACAACATGTTTGGGACAGTTCCTGGAGGCCTCTGGGGCTACTGAATGTCTCTCTAAATCTCTTGTCTTGGTGTCCTCCTTCTTGAAGAAGATGAGATTATTAAACTCAAGGCAAATCAACCCTGCTCCCCCCCAGATCCTGGACAGACACTCCCTAAATAATCAATACATCCCTAATATCTCTAGGCAGCCATGAGAAGAGATTTGACCCAAGATCTACAGTAACAAAAGTTGTACAATGAAGGTCAAGCTTTGTTCTGCTTCTAGTTACCTAGAGGGTATCGCCAGGCCCAAGTAAAGAGTCATGGTTCACAACAAAAATGACTTTTAAGTCCATGACTCACAGAAGAAAACATAAATCATGTTCTGAATGAGTAACAGGCAAGGACCCAGGATTCTGCCTGTCCCCCATCCTCGTGGTAGGCCTTTACTATGTCTTGACTATATCACAAGCACAAAAAGAGAGCATTGACCGGGGAAGTTAGTGGCTTGTCCTGCATGACTGAGGACTCAGTTGGAATTCTGGTTCACTTGCAGCATGTGGCTGCTCGACACCTTCTGTTCATTTGTTTTTCCCAACTGAATTGTACTGCACAGATGCAATGAAAGAAGAGAGGCTGTCCAAAGTCAGCTCTCTGGGTAATGTTAGTTACTGACACGGGAGCCAAGGGAAGCATTTCGAGTTTGGGTGGTGTTGTAGTTGCTTTTCTCATTGCTGAGACAAAATATCCCACACCCACAAGTTAAAGGAGGAGAGGTTCTTTAGCTCACAATTTGTGGAGGTTTCAGTCCATAATCAGCTGGCTCCAAGGCTGGGTGGCACGGCAGACAGGTATCACAGAGGAGAAACAATTCATGGTGGGCAAGGGGTGACCAGGGCTCTTTCTATCCCTGATATCTTATCCAGGCTACTTAGGAAAGGTAGCACTCATGCCCTTAATCCCAGTGCCCTTGATCCTAGCATTGCACTGTGAATCAATTCTAGCATCACACGCTAGATCCAGCCTCCTCTGAAAAAGCCGCACTTACGATTGCATGGCACCCAGGGGCACTCTGTCCACCAGTGATGTGGCATTCAAGTGTCTTACTCTCTATTTTTCCTAATTTTGAAGTCCTAAAAATAAGCTTTTCTCTTCTTCATTAGAAATACAGTGATAAATAGCAGCTCACTTGGAGGTAATTCTTGAAGCAACAAAAAGCATATTTGGCAGGGTTAGCTAAAGACACAAACTGTTTGCAGAGTGGTAATTGCACATAGATTATAGAAGTCCACTGTATCTGGTTTCCTGTAAAGAGTTTTGTGAATCAAGTATCTTTGGAAACTAAACATTTCTATCTTTCTTTCAGACCTGAATGAACTATTTGTATCAGAGGTTTGCTGCCTGGTTCCTTGGGAAGTCTTCATTTTCTCTCTCACAGTTCACATACCCTACACTGAGCTTCTCTTCTGCTCCCTCAGCATGGTGTCTCTTTTTACCCCTAAAAGAACTGAATGAAATGATCCATTTCTCACACTCTCATCTGTCTTTTTCCACATAATTTTGCTTTCTTTTAATCTATTTTACTTCCTATACCTTGGATGTTTGAAATTTCCAACAGAATTCAGAGGCCCGTCTCTTATTTGCTATTTTAAATGAGCTAGAGTAGTCAGTAGGTACCCAGAGTAACAATGCATAGGACAGTTAAAGAGACCCATGGAAAAGGGAGGTCTTCACTTCGCAGCTGATTTCCATTTTAAACACTCCGATCCTTGAGCTAATACCATTGTCCACCTTCTCAGAAGGGTATTGTGTCCAGGAATGGCATTATTAATAATGTGTTCTACAGGCTCCCAGTAAAAGGCATTAAATAAAAGAGAGGACATTTTAATTGGGTGATATTAAAACATTTACTTCCAAATGCACTTGCTTTAAGCAGCTTGAGCAAATTACCTATTCCCCATAGATTATTCTCAATGGTAATTCTGTAATAAAAGATTCTAGAAATTGTGCATTATGATCACTGGCATTGTAATTTTTATTTCAGAATCTTAGTAATCGAATATTCATTATACAATTATAATTAAAATGCATCATACTTTTAAGAATGCTTATGACTCTTCAAAGGAATATCAACTTTATTAAAGAAATAATAGTTGGAGGTTAAAATTATTCAAGGTAAAGCTTTATTTTTAAAGAACTGTAGAAAAAGAGAAACAAAAAAGGAAAAAAGAAAGAAAAAGAAAAAAGAGAAGGCAATAAAAAGGTCATGAAAGAAACAGGGAATATCATTCGCTTTTGTTTTTCTTTTTTTTTTGGTACTGGGAATTGAACTCAAGACCTTGGACTTGCCAGGCAGGCACTTGTGCCACTGAGCTAGATCCCCAGCCCCAAAACCAAGGATATCTGTGATGTGCTATAATGTGGGTATATAGTAGTAATTTAATCTTTCAGTTAAGGAAAGAAACAAAGAAGGGATGGAAAACCAAATAAGGTACATGTTCCCTGAAGACTGAAGATAAGATTCACTATCTTTAGATTCTCACCAGACCAATTGCAGATTCTTCAACTCTGGGGGCCACTCAGTAAGTATTTGCTGAACACAAAACGAAGCCAATTCTGACTGAACATTATAACAAGAAGATCATGCGTAATTTTTCAAGTCGAAAATGATGCAACATTGAGAGAAACTCATGTTTCGATCCTTTTTTTAAAAGCTTAACAGCTTTAAACAGTTCAGCACCCACAGTTAGAATGTATATGCTTAATTAGAATGTTAATTTACGCACTCTACAAATTACTTTTGAAGCTGATGAAGCTGTAGAGGAGGCATCCAGGCTGAGAGGGAGGGTAAGAGGCTTGGTAAGTTGCCCTCTGTGTCAGCGACACTAGGCTGCTATCAAGCTCCCATCGTAATCTACAGAAAGCCTCACCCAAGGCAAAGTAGCCTTCTTTACACCCACCGTGAGCGTGCATTCCAGTCACACTCACTCGTCACACAAGTGACGATAAGCTGTTGATGACAAAGCGTTGCAAAGAGCAACGATGACAATGATTTTAACAATAGTTACCGTTAGATGGAGTCACGGGAATCTGCCCTTCTTGTGTTAAGCACATAAGTGAATGCTGACAATTCCATATGGTTTCATTTAATATTTTTTGAATATGTACAATGTGTTAGGCACAGTGCTAAGTACTTTACAGTCGGCTCACTTATTTAAATTTCACCAAAACCTTTATTTTAAGCAGTTGAGGAAATTGAGATTTAAGTTAAGGAATTTGCAAATATAGAAAGAAGACATTAAAACGGAACAGCTTGACATCATAGACTCTTCCCCTGAAAAGTCTACCATGCTGTCATCTCAGTAAGGCTCGGGCTCCGTGACAATCTAGTACAGCCATCCATGTGACAGGAGGTGGTGCTCGGGCGGTGATGTAGCCATGGTGAGTGGCTGGAAACACAGACGAAGCTTCACTGACCTGCTACCCACCACCTCCTACTGTACGACCTGCGTCCGAACACGCCACAGACGGTACCTGTGCAAAGGGAGGACTTGGGGAAGCCTGCTACAGATGACGTTATCACACTCTTCCCTTCTCATCACTTCGCTGTGTTAATTAAAAAAGGGACAATAAAATATATATGACTGATTCACAAGGCAAAGTGTCTGCCTTTACAAAGGGGAAGTTTACTGATAGGGATAATGACCAGTGAATTATCAAAATCAAGTTCAGTGGCTACAAAATGACATACTCTCTATTCAACAAAGCCATGTTGCAGGAAGGAGGGCAGAGAATTATAAAATCCTATTTCAACTCTATCAATACAGTCAGATTTTTCATTGGTCACATGACTCTGCCCCTAAACAAGGACACATACACAGTAGTAATGACCTGTGGAAACAAAGCGATGAATACATTTGAAACCAGGAAGTGCACAAATTCAAATGAGTAGCTCAGTCACTTTTTCAGATTAGTGTACCCATGAAACCACGAACCAAGTCAAGCTGTCACCCAGATCACACTGTGTAACGTTGTCAGCCTGCCCTCCCTTGCCCTGCTTTCATTCAATCCCCCAA
Organism: Dinomys branickii; assembly: GCA_004027595.1. Classification (NCBI taxonomy): domain Eukaryota; kingdom Metazoa; phylum Chordata; class Mammalia; order Rodentia; family Dinomyidae; genus Dinomys; species Dinomys branickii. The sequence goes on from PVLD010017209.1 coordinate 32,275, forward strand.
AGATACATGCTAGGGGCACGGATTTAATCAACTCAAGCTTATGGCCTGCACTTACTGGGAATTCCTCGATCATGGGGAATAATTGTAACCCCAAGCTCTGTCGTGAATGGAGTTCAGTGAGTTACCAGCCAGTGTAGAATAGGCACATAGTGATTATTCTGAATTCTATTTGCTTAGATGACTTGGGACTGAAGGTGACCACCACGTAACTAGGGTCATTGAACATAGGTATTTTGCGTCTGACTTTTTCCTCAATGTGATGTTTGAGGATTTCATCAGATGTGTGTGTGTGACTTTCTTTTATTTTTATTTTAAAGAGAGAAAAACAATAAAGACAATGATACAGAATTTCAAAACAAGATAGTAGGAAATTAACAGTAGTTAATATATTGCATATAGTTATCTTCAAAGTAGTTGCTCAGATTACAAGATATAGGTATGCAAAACGGATCAAATAATGTAAGCACAAGCTTCTCTTTTCAATGAACTAATAGCAGCTAGTAATATAATTACCTTAACTATCTTGTGTGTGTATATATTTTTTCACTTCCATCTTTTTTTCTTTCCCCCAACCCAATTGTTCTTTCCTTTTGTTTCTTTTTTATTTTTTTATACTTTTTTATTTTAAAAGTAAAGGAACAAGAGCATTAGCAAACAGACACAGCAGCAAAAGAACAGTACAAAACTGAATTACAGATAAGGTGGCAGGGGATTAACAATGGTTGTTGTATTACACATTGATAACTTCAAAGTGTATGTTCAGGACAACGCATATAGACATACAAGATTGATTAAACAACTAATCATTGATTATTCCTTACATTAAAGTGACATGAGACAATAGTGCAACCATGCTAGCCATCCTGCATATATATACATACTAACATAGCTATCCCTTTCTTCCTTTTCTCCTTCCCTTCATCCCGATTGCTTTTTACTAACTTTAAGCAGTCTCCTTTCATACCTCCCAATTTATATTCCCACCTTCAGGTTCTTACACTAATGATACAATATGCTGTCTGCACATGCACATCCGGTTTATTTCACTTATGAGTATGGTCTTTCTTTATAGCTGAATTGTTCTTTCCTTTTGAACAGTTACTTTCCCTTTCAAAATATCTATTGTGCATTTTGGATCTTGTTTACTATTTCATTTTCTTACACTAGGGAGACAGTACAATGTTTACACATGCTGACTCTGATTTATTTCACTTATAGGCATGGTCTGCAGCTGTATCCATTTACCTATGAAAAGACTTCTAGAATTAATAAGCAAATTTTGTAGCATAGCTGAATACAAAGTTAACACTCAAAAATCAATAGCATTCCTATACACCAACAACAAATTCACTGAAAGAGAAATTATGGAAAACACACCCTTTACAATAGCATCCAAAAAAATGAAATACTTAGGAATCAATCTAATACAAAAGCAAAATATCTGTACATTGAAAATTACAGTACTATGAAAAAGGAGATTGAGCACATATTAGAAAATGGAAAGGTATCCCTTGCTCATAGCTAGAAAGAACCAACACTGAAAATGGCCATACTCCCAAAACTGTCATACAGATTTAACACAGTCCCAAGCAAAACATCATTAACATACCTTATATGTAAAAAGAAAACAATACTAACATTCATTTGGAAACAGAAGAGACCTAAAATAGCTAAAGCAATCTTCAGCAACAAAGGCAAGGCAGGAGGCATCACAATCCCTGACTTGAAATTATACTACAAAGCTCCTATGATAAAATCAGCACGGTGCTGGCAAAAAAACAGACGTGAGGATCAGTGAACTAGATTAGAAGATGCAGACACAACTGCAAACACACTCAGCCACCTTATCTTTGACAAAGGGGCCGAACATGGTCACTGAAAGAAGGATAGCTTCTTTAATAAGCGGTACGGGAAAAATTGGGTTTCCACATGCTGAACACTAAAACTTGACCCATGTCTATCACCAAGCACTCAACTAAAGACAAAATGGATCAAATATCTAAATATTAAAATAGAAACACTAAACCTAGTAGAAGAGAAAGTAGGTAGGAGTCTTAAAGACATAGGGGTAAGCAAAGAGTTCATGAACAAAAACCAAACTGCATGGGAAATACTTCAAAGAATCAACGACTGGGATCTCATCTCATTAAAAAGTTTTTGCACATCAACAGAAATGACCAGCAAAGTGAAAAGAAAACCCACAAATGGAAAAAATGTTAGCCAACTGTCCCTCAAACAAAGAACTTCTACCTAGAATATATAAAGAACTGAAAATATCAGACCCCCCAAATTTAAAGACCCAATCCCAAAATGGGCATCTGAAATGAATACACCCTTCTCAGATGAAGAAATACAAATGGAAAATAAGTACATGAAAAAGTGTTCAACATTGTATTTGTAATTAAGATATTAAGGACTAACACATGATCTTCCCTATCTATACTTTAATTTCACTTATCACATTTTCTGAAGCTCTGGGAGTGATTTTCCATTAAAGCTATATTTGAGAAAACTTAGAATGCCAAAATCTATGCTTCACAGATTGGTACAATGCAGAACGCTATTTCTCCGCATATTAATATCTTTGCTGGAAAAACTGTTCCTTTTCCAGGAGGCTCAGTTAAGCAAAACTAAATACATTTCATTCAATGCAAGTGCTCCCATAGACTCTACAGTACAATTTGTTACCTGCGGTCTCCAAGAGTTAAACATAGAAGAGATGTAATATGTCCCCCACTTGGAAAGCTACATGTATTTTTCTCCCCTCATAAAATCTGTTACCACTTTCCAAATTAACATGTTCTAAAACCCAAAGTAAGAAATGATATACAGTTCTTCTGGGCTGAATTTTGTCAAGTTTATCGGTTAAATCTCAAAACACCAATGTGACTATATAAGGAGACAGGGCTATTTTTCAGACAGGGTTTCACTATTGTAGTAAGTAATTCAGGCTAGCTTTGAACTCACTGTGTAACCCGAGATGGCCTCAAACTCATGGCGATCCTCCTACCTCATCCTCCCAAATAGTGGGATTACAGGCCTGTGCCACAACACCTGGAAGGAGCTAGGGCTTTTGAGGAAAAAAATTAACTTTTTTCGTCTTTTTGAGACAAGATCTTGCTATGCAGTTCAGGTTGGCCTTGAGCTCACTCTGTAGCCCAGGATGGCCTTGAACTAGCAACAATCCTCCTGCCTCAGACTCCCAAGTGCTGGGAATACAGGTGTGCACCACCACACGTGGCTAAGAATTTAAACTTAAATGAGGTCATAAGGATGAGGTCCTGATACAGGAGGACTGATGTCCTTATAAGGAAGGTAAGAGAAGCATTAAATAGACATATAACACTTGCCTAGCATGAATGAGACCTTGGGTTCAGTGCCCAAGACTGCAAAAAAGAAGAGGAAAAGACATAAGAGACCTCTCTCTCTCTCTCTCTCTCTCTCTCTCTCTCTCTCTCTCTCTCTCTCTCTCTCCCCACATGTACCCACAGGAAAGCCCATGTGAGGACACAGTGAGGACAGTCATCTTCTAAATAGGAAAAGAGGCCTCACTGGAAACCCAACCCTACTGATATCTTGCTCTTGGGCTCCTCCTCTTCAGAACTATGAGAAAACAAATGTTGCTAAAACCACCCAGTCTGTGCTGTCCTGTTGTGGAGCAAACTAATAAAACAATCTCTCAGGAAACGCAGAATTAGCCTTCCAAATGTTTGTGCACCTCAAGGAAGTAAAACAGCTAAATCTCCCATATGTTCAATGCCATATCTTTCCTATTCTGTTTTCACGTTGTTTACAAACCGGATACTCTGCTCTATAAGAAGCATTTGGCAATTCCCCTTCTGGATCCTCAGGAGAAAAATGAATTCACACAAACACACATGCTTCATTCACTCCACAAAACTGTCAGTAAATTGAGTTTACATTGTTCAAGATGTACATAGCCCTACAAGTTCAGGCCCCTCATTCCTTTCTTTGATGGTATTTCTAGCTGTCAATTAGCAGTGATAGATTTTTATTGTGTCTCTTGTGAGGGGAGGATTTATATGTCTTTTAATTTGTGTAAGTTGGACTGCATCACAAGTGGTTCATGCTTGAAATTGCAAAGTAAGACTGCCAGTAGAGATGACCTTGTTTATTAAAATCTAATTAGCTAAAGTTTTAGGATGTTCCTGAGTGGGCTACAGAATTTCTGTTTATCTCAAAACCCAACAAGGTTTAAAGATCCTGCTGGCTCTACTTAGCCAGAAAGTTTAGAACCCTCCTGTGAAATGATCTAGAAATGATCTAGTTAGTTCTTCTTCCAGTCATTGTCTCAAAGAAGACAGACTCAAGAATCTTTTGGCAAAATATGTTGCCCATCAATTTTCAGAAAAGCCATGCACTTGATTACTTAAGATTTGAAGAAAGAGGCATGAGTGGGCTTTTTCACTGCACCCGAAACAGAAGAGTATGAAAGTGTCACTTTGCAGCCACCGTCAGAGTGTCCCTGATGATCTCCACCTCAAAGTCGTCCACTGGAGAAAGTTGCACACCACCTGTGCACATGAGGCAAGGATACTCAACTGCTAACTTTCAGGTGCGGAAAGTAACATGGGCATGTTGATTACAGGCATGAGCTAAAAGCACAATTAAAAACTGATTCTGTTCCTGGTATAGATATAAAATCTTTTAATACTAAAACTCCTCTAGTTTCTGCCAGATTGCTTCTTCTGAGACCAAACTGCAATATTTAAAAATTGGCTAGATTTAGAATTTTTCTCATTCAAACTTCAAAATGAGAATTTAAAGTTGACTCTACTTTTGCGATCCACAAAATTGCTTATAATCCACAAACTTTTACTTCATTAGTCTCCCAGAATTCTTTGCAATGTGTCTACCAGTCATCTCCATACTAATGCACCTAGTGTGTACTCTAATTTTATGGCACCAGACATTTGTCAACATGAACATAATTTATTTATTTCTTTCTCCTAGACATGCTCTATTCCCTTGGTTTATATTACAATTCCCTTGGTTCCCTCCCAAATTTTAGATCACTTATTTTTAACTTCCTTGGTTCATCCTCTTCTGACCTGAGAGTCACCACAATCTTAAAGTTCTTTTCTTGGCTGTCTCTGATTCCTGTCAGTCCCAGGTACTGACAGATATTTTGAAATTTTAGTTTTATTTGGACCATCTCATCCTAACACATAAATGCTTTTCATTATTGTAGCCAAGAGGGTGTGGCTCTTTCAGATGCTCTCTCAGCATCTTCAAGATACTGGTAACGTAAAAACAAATATTGATCATCTTCAGGGCCTTGCAGAGTTCAGAGCCCAATAAAAGAAGACAGCTCTGCCTTCAAACAAGTCTTTTATGCCCATTAGGGGAGCAGGGTGACCTGCTGAGATGAAGGGGGAACGACAAAGTATCTCAAAGGTGATATGATGTTTGTAGAAAGAAGATCGGGGCATCAATATGAGAAGCATTTATATGGATTTTCTTACTTGGAGGGGGCTTCAGAAAAGGGAACGATAAGAAAAAGCACCACTTCTCGATTAAAACAAAGATACTTGTGTCATTGAAAAACAGCATCTTTTTAGAGAGTCAAATCCATAAAATAAAACAAGGCCTATTGCCCTCCTTCTGAGACCAAATGTGTGAAGACTAAGGCTCTTTTGAGTGGAATGATCTATTTAAACAAATATTTAGAGGGAGTTCAGTAGTTCTTTTTCATGACTGAAGTATAATACTTTACACAGAGAATAATTAGACCAAAATGTAATGTTTAAAAATTGACTAGATTTAGAACTTATCATATCCAAGGAAGAAATTCATAGTGTGAGTTTCTCCAGATGGGGAACTTGACTGAGGCATCAGGTACTCCCACATTCCAAATCTGAGGGTCATCCCCACCAGTGTAACCCAGTTACCCTCACTAAGTGACATAAGAGAAGTTGTTCTAGAGAAGACTGAGACCCGGAGGAAGGTTTATTTGCACTCCTGTCAGCATATGCTATCTACCCAACCACCACACCATCACAGAGGTGAGAAGCAGGACTTTGAGAGAATGAATCAGAGAGGGTGACTCGGGTGTGCTGGAATCTCAAAGACACAAGGCGAACTTGGTCACATCACTGCATAGTGTCAGTGTGAAGGAGATGGTAGCAATGTCCTCCTCTCTCAGTCCTTTGGTGGGGGGAGGTCCCTGGTTTTCCCCTGGTGGGTAGAAGTAGAACATGGGAAGTTATACCACCATGAGCAGCCCTGAAGAATCCCACACAAAGGTGACCCAGCCAAGAAAGAGAAGGGAGGCAAGCCATGCAAAAGTAGGGTGGTGTCATAGGGACCAGGTGGTATCTCAATCTCAGCCTCTGTGTCTTGATTAGAAATAAGACTTAAAAGACAAAGAGAAGACCCAGTTAGCCAATATTAGAGACGGTTTTCCCCCCGGCTACTTTTCAGAGGCTAAGAGTTGGCCGTTAATGGCTAGAGATGAATATCAAGGAGACGACACATCCAGTTTTCTCTTTGCTAATCATGTAATCCATGAGCCATGATTTGCAAAGATATAAAGAGTTCTTGCTTAGGGAAAATATGAAGGTAGATGGATAAAATAAAATGTGAATTACCCAAGCTAGTCTGTAATCCAGTGAGGCAGTTTTCTTATATAACAAAAAATAATGAATTTTCATGTCATTTAAAAGAATCGATTGGAGTTAATTTAGTGGAACTTGAGACATGCAAGCATATATCTTCTCAAACTGTAGTGCTGGAGTTGGGGTTTTGTTTTTTTTCACTCAGCTGCTAGCCAGATGAATACTTAAAACCAGGCATTGTTTTGTTCCTAGTCTGTTGCCCCTGAAAAGTAGGGGTGATAACTAGCTAATCTAAACATGCTGGACATTGCTCTAATGATGTCTGGGGAAACTGTGTAAGATCATAAATTCCTGTCTTGGTTATTTTTCTCTCATTGCTCGGACAAAATACCTGACATCCAAAATGAAGGAAGGAAAGGTTTATTTAGCTCACAATCACTGGAGGTTTCAGTCCATATTCAGCTGGCTCCAAGGCAAAGTGCCACATGGCACATGTGGCAGAAAGCAGCAAAAGCAGCAAGAGCAAAAGGGAGGAGTAGCAGAGAGCAAGCCTCTTTCCTTTCCTTATATTGTAAGCAGTCTACCCCCACTGAGGGGGTGTGTAGCTCTCACATAATCTCCATGCCCTCCTCTTGCCCAGGCTCAGGATGAGTACAAAGTAACCATCCTAGCTCCCTGCTGAGTCACACAGTTAACCTTCTAAATTTCTCAAACTGACACAATGAACAACATCCCAGAAGGGTAAGGGTGTGTCCTTTTTACCCCAAGATGCAGAACTGCTGAGTCACTTTAGCCAAATCTCTTGATACTCCAAGTTGACACAATGTGTCATCCAGAACAATTCCCATCTTCACAGGGCATAGGCCGCCAATGACCCCATTCCATTAAAAATAGACCTAATATTTGTGATGTTTTATGCCACACATTTAAGTGTAAAGATTTATTCAAATGAGTCCTACTTCTTGCTCTAGAATTTAACACACATGGAGCAAGAGACAAAGAGACAGACAGACAGACAGATACAGAGACAGATAGAGACAGGGACAGAGACACAGAAAGAATCAAAGAAGAGAATCATATCATACCCATGTAAAGAAACAACATCTCAGATAAATTAACTTACTTTTTGCATAAAGATTCTCAAAACCTTTTCTTTAACATCTAAATCTTGTACCCTTCTGCTAAATTAATAACATATAAAACTCCTAATAAAATATTAGTTTCTGAAGAAAAATCAATCCTCAATTACAGTAAAAGAATAATCAAAGTGTTTTAGGAGCACTCAAAAACCTCCAATAAATGACCATTTTTCTCTTACCTCCCACCACCAATAATAAGCACATACTGCTAACTATTATAGAATTATGCCTTGTTATGGTCTGTGTTTATTCATGTTTGTCAATTGTGAACACATAGAGCCAGCTACTTTTTAATTGCCTATCTGTGTTCACTTTATAAAGTTTCATAAAACAATGTACCTGTCTTCGGGGAACTTGCATCCCGAAAAGGCAAAGTCAAGAACATTTTACATAAAATCTCAGAATGGTTAGAAGGGCTTCCTGAGAGAGTCTAACCTGAGTACATAATTGTCTAGCATTTATAAAAGGCCTAGCCAATCTCCACGGAGAAGAAGTAATTGAATCTGTAATTGCTTTCATTTCATAGGGGTCATAGCCATGGATCCTACAGACCCAATTGTGATGACTGTTTTCTTAATTACTCTAATTGCCTTGTAGGGAGAACAGTCTTGGAGCATTGAAGAAGGCTCCGTAGTCAGTGATGACTAAGGACTCCATCGGAAGTATTTAGAAAGTTCTACTATGTTACATATACCACACATCTCTGTTGTTTACTTCAACTTCAGTGACCAAGTACAGCCCTCACCATCCCTGAGTATTCCATGGCTGCAGACACTGACTGCTAGGGCCAGGGATATAGCTCAGTGCCACAAGCACGTGCCTAGACACTGACTGCTGAAGAGGCTATTTCTGTACATGAACAGAAAGAAACTGGCAAACTTGTTCCACGACAATGGCAGGAGCTTCCTTATTCAGAACATGCTCCCTGATCCAACCTCTACCACACATAAAGATTGGATACTCAGGAGTGGCCCTTTGTCTTGTCAAAGGAGAAAACTACGACAAATTGAAAGATCTAATTGGCTTTTATCATCAGTCCTAGAATCTGGCACTATCTCACACTATAAAACACTTTGTAAAATAGAAAGGATTTACCAAGGAGCTAAACAGAAGAGGTTGGCTTTATAAGCAGAAGAGACCTCAAGAAATCAGAAAAAGAACAGAAAGCAGATTTGTTGTTTCGAAGTTATTTTCTTTCTAGGGCTAAAATAAGGGGTTTTGTTAGCATACCAGTTCAGATAAAATGGTCACTTCAGACTGCTTGCTGTGAACCTGTGTTTTGTTGTTGTTATTATGGTTGACTATTGTTTGTTTTTTAATTGGCCTATGTCAAAGTTCAGGTTGGTCATGGTGCTTAGAAAAAGTGATTCAACTTTGGTTCAATTTGATCTGCTGGGGCCTATGGCAGTCATCTATTGCAAAATAATGGCTTCTTCTAAACTTTGTTTGACAATCTCATTGAGACATTGCTTCTACTATAGGGAATGAAAAAATAGCTCGTGTATTAATTACTTTCCAGCTATTAGAACCAAAGCACTGAGCACCTGCTACTTAAAAGGATTTATTTTGACTGATGGTTTTAGAAGGTTCAGTTTGTGCGTGGTAGGCTGGCTCCAAGGCAAGACTGGCACAGTAGAAGGAAAAGGCCAGAAAGATAAAGTAATTGTTCAGTTCATAAATGCTTCTGTTTCCAAACAATTTGGTTCACAAACAAAAGCATTCACCAAAATTTTGCTTCCATTCACAAACACTGCATCAGGTGACAATCGCAACCATGACCATCTTTCCTACACAAACACAGATGCAGCCATCTTTCCCAAAATTGTAGAGCACTTAAGTGTGTAAACCAAGATCTGTAACTTTATAAATGTAAACTATAACTCTATAGATCTGAACTCCATAGCTTCCAAAGCCCACCTGCAATGGTGCACCTCCTCCATCCACACCACCCTCCTAAACACATGTTCAACTTTGAACTTATCCATGAGTCAGTCCACTGATAAGAACAGCAATCCCATGTTCCAATCACCTTCTGAAAACGAGTGACCTTTGGAAGACATTTTAGATCTAAATCATTGTATCAGTTAGGGTTTACTAGAGAAACAGATTTAACTCAAGATATACAAATGTACAACAAACTACCTATTTGGCTTACAATGGTCAGCTACAGGGTTAGATGAGGAAGTGTGCAGAGGGTGTCTACACACCGCAGATTGAAGAGCCCAGGCCTGGGGCCTGGAGCTCACCGCTGTGTCCGTGCAAGTCCATATCAGGGGATGTTGAGTCTGTGGTGAAATGCTGATGAATCTATGATGAAGGCTGGAGAGCCAACACCAGAATGCTGAAGAGTCTGCACCGGAAGCCGAAGAGTCTGCACCGGAAGCCGAAGAGTCTGCACCGGAAGCCGGGAGACGACCAAGCTGAAGGTGAAGACTGGAGCTCCTCCGAAGAACTCGCAGCCGGTCCTTCCTCGATTCCTTTTTATACAGTCCACCAGCTCTGCTGGGTGGGGTGGTCCTCTACACCCACACCCTCTGCATGCCTTCCTCTCGCACAGGTTCAGGATGAATACAAATAAGCACCCCAGCTCCCTTCTGAGTCACATA
>PVLD010017210.1:0-42598 GCA_004027595.1 Dinomys branickii
GTCTTTTCTTGAATGTACATCCTAGGAGGGATGCATACTCCTTCAACTTATGTTTCTTTGGTCAGAACTCCTCAATATACCACAAGCATCCCTTTAGCTCGCAACTCTTCTTGTCAGACTCAAAACAGAAGATGATGCTTTCTAATGTGAAATTTCGATCACTAAAAAGGATACACCAAACCAATAACAACCAAAAATAAATTCAAACCCATGCACCTTGGAGCATTAGTGGATACTAAACACCTTTATTTATTGAACTTGCTCCTGAAAACTTTCTCCCTATCCAGTACAAGGACGACCCACATTGCACTTCAAAACTTCCGAGTAATTACCTTTGAGTTAGGTTCTGAGCTCATGATCATAGTGAATGCCAACTGTGCGACGGCAGAAGAGGCACTTGCCTCCTACTGTGTGCAGACATCCTCCACATCAACCAACGTCATGGATGAAGCATTTTATACTGACGTTAACTTACAACAGCCTCTACCTGCTAGTTTCTCACAGGCGTATTCTGCCTTCCACACCACACACCTGCCACTACGCACAGCCTTAGACTTGCTGGCTCTGAAGTGAGTTGCATTCAAGGATTTAATCCCCCTCCAGCCTGCTGGTTCGTACATGTAGTTTCACAAGTGGAATCCAAAAGAGTCAGTTGTGAAGCTGAGATAACAACGGGTGCTAACAGAGTCTGAAAGTGTTCACAGAACGGGGCGAAATGTATAAATGCATCAAAATATTATGTGAAACTCCATTAACGTGTACAATTCTATGCCTTAGTGTATCATTTAAAATAAATTTCACAAAAAAGAATTAAGCCACGTTGAATAAATTTGCAGATAAAACAATAAAATGAAATAAGCTTTAAAATGTTTACTTTTAGTTATATGCAGATACACATCTGCTTTGCACAGAAGACACACCAGACTTTTTTCCTTTTCCTCTTCTCACAGGTGTTTTCACATCTTGAAAACATATTTTTATTTGTTACACCCATCTGCCAATCCTTTGGATGCTTCGCTGGCCGCGGAGCTCCCTTTCACAGTGCTTCATTTTTGCATGCTGTGCACTAGATTGTCTGATTGGAAATCAGTTCTTTCCCATGGCTTGTGTTGTATCTACATATTCTTACTGAGTAAGTTTTCAATTAATGCGTAGTAATGAATAACACCGAACTGTACTTACTGGTATATTAGATGTCAAAAATCATGTTTAACTATATTAACATATATAAAAATTTCTTCATTCTTTAAAAATAGTTCTATAACCACCTGTGCTGATACCATCAAAGTCTTAGGATGTGTTTTTCATGTGCTTTCAGCTCTCTTAGCAAATGCATGAGCAGTAGTGTTTGCATTACAGTATCCGCAGCAGTGGGAAACCGACAGGAAAAGATGTAAGACACCGTCCACATCTCACTTGTGTCTTATTTCATAATGAGCAACTGATATGGTTGCTATATGGAACTGTAATTGCAAGATTATCAGCTAGATGCATAGCTAACTTTCATTAAAAGAAGCTTGGACTGTGTGTTCCTCTAATGATTTTCTCACCAGTAAGATACAGGGAGGGCAATTGTGTCAGTTCTTCCCAAAATGTTACAGAGACATAATTACACTGGGTTGCAGCTACTACAGTGCATATGAACTGATCTCTTTGTTAGTTCAGTTTTCATTTCCTTTGTGATTAATACTGTTGAGCACATTGTATATGCTTATTGGAAATTTCTACGTTTCCTAATGTGAAGTGCATGGTTGTAAGTTCTTCAACGATTATAAACTTGCAAGCATTTTTAGCCAGTCTGCTATTTACTCAATTCCTGAAGTATGTACTTTAAATAACAAATGCATTTCTTATGGAAGGTTTGAATTTATTTTTAAAATGATTAGTGCTTACTAAGTACAAGTAAAAACTAAAATCATGAAGATATTTTTCTGTTTTATTCTAAAATATTTGTGTCTTCTGCAAAAGTTTATTAATTTTCAAAATTATTTTTACTGTGCAAAATTAGAAAGGTATCGTGTTGCATTTTTCTTGTGAAAATATTTGTTTATTAATGCCAATTATTTGAAAGACTATCTTTGTTCCTTGATGTGACTTGGAAATTGGGCAGATACTATCAATTGATTATACACATAGCAACTCAATGAAGAACTTTTGTGCAGATCTGATTTTGCATTACTTTTAAATCTTCCATTCACATACTAGTTTTAGGCTAGTACAGCATTGCGCTGAAAACATTACCTTCACAGAAAAAGTAGGTAACAGCTTTTAAAAATGTCTTCTAATTTTATCTTGCATTTCCAGACATTGGCATTTGTTATGGTTGATACATTGTGTCAACCTGGGGAGTCTAGAGGTTTGGCTGAGTGACTCAGCAGGAAGCCAGGGTGCTTACTTTGTACACATCCTGAGCCTGTGGAAGAGGAGGGCATGGAGATTGTGTGAGAGCTACACACCCCCTGGGTGGGAGTAGGGTGTTTACAAGGTAAGGGAGGAAAAGACTCTGCTTGCAGCCATTCCTCACTTTTGCTGGTTGTTTTTGCTGTGTTCTGCTGCTATGAACAGTTTGCCCTCTGCCATGTGCCACTCTGTCTCCGAACCAGCCAAGTATGGACTGAGACCTCCACGAACTGTAAGCTAAACAAACCTTTCATTCCTTCATTTTGGGCGTTGGGTATTTTGTCTCAGCAATGAGAGGAAAGTAACCAAGACAGCATTTTAATAAATATTTAGAAACTCTCTGTCCAGTTTATGGAAAATTTCCTTGTATTTTAATTGTATTGGACTGAAGCTATTAATTAATTCATGCACAAATCAAGTTACAGAAGTTCTGCTTCGGATAGTTTTCAATACAGAAAATATCTGTATTATTGAATTTTTTTAGATGTACATTTTATTGTACACGGTGCCCTCTATCGGCGGGGGTGTGTTGCAAGCTCCGTTAGGGACGGTTGAAACTGTGGCAATGCTAGACCCTGTGTACAGCGCCTTATTCTATACACATTTATGATAAAGTTTAAATTTTAAATTAGGCACTTTGAGATATTAACATTAACTCAGTTTACTATGGATTTTAGCAATCTCAGAGTAAGATTGTTTTTCTTTCTTTAACAAAAGAACTTTCACCGTTTCCCTTAAGAAAACACCTTGTCTTCCTTTTGACATATCCAAATTGCCAGCATAAGTGCTACTGTGTTTTGGGGCTATTGTTGAGTTAACAAAATGCCACCTGACCATGAGACAGCAGTACCGTGATCATCTGAAAACCAAGATATTTACTGCTACCAGTTTGGCATGTACAGTGTGGAAATGCAAGAGAAAGCAGTTGTCGTCTGAGGCTGAATAGAGTGGGATGGGATAAGATTTCATTACAGTACTGCAAAAGGTGTACAATTTAAGCTTTATAAATCATTTAATTTTGGATATTTCCATTGATTAGTTCAGGCCACAACAGCCAGAGAGTAACTGAAAGTGTGGGAAGAAAAAACACAATTAAGAGGGGAGGCGGTTTTGATCTTCAGTGTTATGCCAAAGGCGCAAGTGTGAAAGGCGTGGTGGAAGGGAGCGAAGCCTCGGAGAGGTGCGGCCTCAGTGGAGGTGCGTAGGTCAATGGAGCCGAAGCTCTGAGGAATATTATAAACCTCAGTGTATTCCTTTCCCTCTGTGGCTTCCTAGCTATGAGGCTGGCAGGTCTGCCCCGTGCACACGCTGCGCCATTGCCATCCAACACCCGCGGAGCCTGGAATCTCTAAAACCGAACCGGCCCAAAACTGTTCTCTTTTGTCTCAGCTCTTTTCTTTGTGTGTGATGGTGGAAGACTCGATTACAGAATGGCAACTACCGCGCTTTCCAGAAGACTGGCGGGACTTCTTTTGTCAGATTCACTTTATCCTATGTTTCTGCTATTCGAAGTGATATTGGTTAACTATAATAATTTTCAAATTTACTTTCTGAATGTATGCTGATAAGGTTGGTGATAAATGTTATACCCGAAAATTGCTGAATTCACTTATTAGTTCCAGGAGCATATTCGAGATTCTTCAGTAATTTCTGCGTACAATATCATATAAATAAGAAATTGACACATAATTTCTAACATCTTTGTACTTTCTTCTTGCCTCATTTTATTACCTAAGTAGTACTGCTAAAGAGTATAATAATAAACGGTGACACAAAAGTAATTATTTTGTTATTCTTCATTATTAAAACATAATGCAAAATTCAAATTATAGCAATGTATGAAACATTTCTCACCAAAGTTTATTAAATTCTTTTATTATTGTTGAATTAGTTTTTAACTCCAGAAACAGTTCTCAAAGCTGACCTGTGAGCTTAGAGTATCAGCAAAGGAGGGAGAAAGTGGTCCTTTCAAATAGAATGTACTGCAGCACCAGACTTGACATACTGGTTACCTTAACCTTCACTTCGAAGACTGTATAAACTTAGTTTACCTCTTGCCAGAAAATGCATTATTTTTGTTATGTACCAGTGATGCAAATGTCTACAAATGCTTTGCTCTAATTTGTAGTACAAACTTTTAGCAAATGCATCCTTTTCTTTCTCCTCTTCAAGAAGATTTTCCTGCATGAAAAGATGGAGTTTGTTATTGGGTTTATTTTTAGTTTACAGTTATCCTAGATGATATACCCTTTGTATGGCTGATTAATGATGGTGTATTTCTTGTTTTGCTGTCCACCTTGAATATTGGATCATTCACTTTAAGATAAATAATTGCAAACTTCATTCAGATATGAAATGCAACTAAGGTAATGCCTGTGTCTGGTATATAAAGGATGCTGGAGCATATAGTCTATTTATTAGAAGAGAATTAATTTTTATATTCAGGCAGTTTTCACATTTTGCTAGAGAATTCACCTTTTATCACTATGCTTTAAGTACATAAAACACATAATTTTGACAGTGACGGAAACTCAATAGAATCCCATTTGTTCACTTGTCTTTGATATGAAAAATAACATATGGCACGTCTAAGTTATATAGATATTTATAAACCATGGAAAACCTACAATCTATCTTTAGGCTACAAACAAATAACTGCATAAAATTTCCTCACACTGTGTCACTTCCAGCTGAAAGGAGCACGATATTTCACATAGAAGAATAAGGACTAATCCTAGCAAATGCAGTCCGGGTATATGGCATCTCTCATAATGCACTAATAGTACAGCACAACTTTACACTCCCAACGTGCATGTCCACACGCAGACACACACACATGGTGGCCCACACACAAGTGTTTAATGTCATAGTAGAGACCAAAAAGGAGTCAAAATTTGGAGATGCTTTAACCCTTTGAAAGTGAGACTCAGAAATATGTGCTTTTTTCCAGAGGCTACTGAATTTCAAGAGAAAGCAGCATATGGATGTGTGTACGTATTACTAGAGCCATCATGAGATGCTGCTCAAGACTACGCGACCAGCTAGAGACTGAAGAGTGAGGCCCCACAGAGGGGACGCCATGCTGGGAGGGGAACCCCAAAATAGAAATTCCTCTGAGCATTTGACAACACTAGACACTCAGTGCTCAGAAGATAAAAAATCAGAATATGATAAAATGGTGCTTCATTTCAGGATTCCTTTTGCTAAATTCAAGATAATAAACATGACAGAAACTGTTTCAGGTGAAGGAGAGGTAGAATTTTCTGAGTATCGGGCTGCTGGCTGGCCTGAGTACAAATGATGGTCCTGAGCAGGTTATCAGTGACAAACAAAAGAATCTCCCAGGGTTCTGCCGCGTAACCGCCGGCATCCGCAAAGTGCTCACCCGCAGAGGGGCAGGGGCTGCCCACTGCTCAGGCAGACAGACACTCCTCCACACATGTGACCGCATGGTGTGGTCAAACTTTTGGATTTGCTGCGTTATGACAGTCATTTATAGAATCCAGAAATGATTTTACACATTAGAATGCATTATGTATCCCAGAAGCCCAGGTATAATCTAACCTTAGTGTAAAGAATGTGAGGCTTTCTTGGAGACTATGCAGGTTTCTATTTTTCCAAGATTCATGGATATGTGCATATATGTATCATCAAGATTCTCTATAACACAAAAATATTTAGATTTCTCTTGTCCAAGAAAATAAAAAGGAAATATTGCCTTCTTTAAATAATTAAGTTTAGAAATGTTAAATAATGCATGATACATCAGGTACAAAAAACATTAAATAGAATTACATATTTCTGAAGACATCTACTTTGAATATCTACATTTATGAACTTTAAAGAAGCCTTGTACTAAAATGATGCCTAAACTATTCTCTCACTACACTAACAACTGAATTAGGAAACTAGTGATAAGAACTAATTCTTGCTATGCAGTGCAGGCTAGCCTTGAACTCCCAGAGATCCTCCTGTCTCAGCCTCCCAAGTTCCTGGAGATATTTCTGTATTGACTGGAAATTTCTAGTAACCTTATAATATGTTTATAAAAACAGAATATTTATGTAGAGTTTAAAATTGCTTATATATTTATATTTTTGAAACTTTAAATGATTCATTCTACTATAGTACTGTAGTTCATTTAGAAACAAATAAATTACTTTAGAATGATAATAAATAAACAACTTAGGAGAAATTCTTCCTCAATAAAACAAATGATTCCTGAGGAAATAGAGACTAAAAGGAACTCAACTCAGAAATTGCTCTGAGGTGAGCAGACTCCCTCCAGTGCACAGCCCTGCAGTACTATACTGTGCTCCTCCCGCTCCTCAGACCAGCAGGGCAGGGGCCATGACTGAGGCCTCTGGGTACATGAGCCAAATAAACCCTTTTTCCTGAGAGAGTGTTTGTCTTAAATATTTTGTCACACTGAAGGAAACCTGATTAACACAAAGTCTTACACCAAGAAATGGGCTTGCTGATGTAGCTCTGTGTGACAACGTGCTTTAGAAGCTTTGCGATTGGTTTGTGAGAGGAATCTGAAGCGTTTGGAGAAGTAGGCTAGAGAGGGAAAGTGGGAATGTTATCAGCAGAGCTACAACGGGCCTTCCGGAGAGGCTCGGAAGACCAGGATGTTGACGAGGACCAGAAAGGGCTACAGCAGAGCAAGCAGAAGGAGAGCTGCGCTGGCAATTGAACTATAAGTCAGTCACTTACACTCTCACAGGATTTGAATGCGTTTTGTCCCTGACCTGATACTTGGGGGTTGCTCAGTTTCAGGGACACAGACACAGTTCATTTGTTGGAGGAAATTTCAGTATGAAAATAATTTCACCCATATTGCTGGCTGCTTTTAACTAGATTCACAGTGTGAGTTGGGAACGAAAGTTTGAGTGCAAAATTTCAAAAAGCTATAGTTTAATGACAAAAGGCACTTGCATAAAGTTGCAGACAAGGAGGGTATAGTTGATAATCAAATGAGAGCCTTTACAGAGAAGCCAAGGACTTTGTGCCAGAGCAATACAAGTATGTCATAAGTACTTGGACTCGACAAAACCACATCCACTGCCTCTTCAAATATGGACAACTTCACAGTGCTTTCAGAAACTTTCATTTGAAACTAGAACCCCAGAGTAATTTGCTTACAAAAAGCCACCTAGTGAGGGACTTCCCAAGGACTCCAGAGACCACTGCAACGCTGATTTCAAAGAGTCCCGTTACAGTTCATAAAACTGGGCTCTGATACAACTCTCAACCACCAGACTTCCGCATTGGTCATATGAGGTAGACTTTTAGGCATGCAGCATTGAAGAATGTTGGGGTTACAGAGGTTTCCCTTAGATTTAAAAGGAAAGCCTGGGCTGGAGTTCAAGGAAGAGCTCTGGATTCCATAACAAGAACGGCAAAAAAATTTTAAAATGCTTAAGTAAATAATCTCAGCTACATTGTCAACAAAAGGAATGAAATGCTTAGGAATGACATAAAGAAATATAACAAATATCACTGAAAATTGTAAAACGTTAATGATAGAAATTAAAACAGCAAAAGCATTCGTAATGCTCAAGGGTTTGAAGAATTAAATCCTAATTTTATTCTTTATATAAATAGAAAAATACTTAAATTGATATAAAGTCACAAAAGCTAATCTGCAAAACAACCTTGGAAAAGAAGAACAAATCTGGAAATATCAAATGCTCTGATTTACAAGCAGTCTAAAAACACAGTAAATAAAGAGTGTGATATAGACCAAGAAAGCAAAATATGAGGCGCTTATGGAACACTGGAACAGAATAGAGAGGTCAAGAAATTAGATAGATAGATGGTAGACAGATACAGTAAACTGAAAACAACCTGAAAGAAGCTTAAGTAACTTTCAAAAATACTGTTTATGTTTTCACTTTTAGTTTGATCAGAAAATTTGAACTTTTTCTGTTTTAAATTTACACTTGCCTTTACATAGGGAATAATTGGGACAGTGACTTTCTAGTTGTGTTCTGGCTAAAATATGCTAATAACAATAGACCTTTCTAAAACATTTACAGTTTCACAAAAATCTAGATAAAACTCATTTATATACATACAATATTATCAAAAGCAAGGCTATTTATCCACATATATTTAAGAATTTCTAGGAATTCTCCCTCAGAATCTTGCAATGAATATCAGGAAGGTAAAACATCTAGGAGACAGAGAGGGACCCTCAAGGTGCTGACGGAGAAGAGCACACTCCGGCTCCTGCCGTCTGCAGTACAGATCTCTACAGAGCACGCACACTTGATGCTTCTAAACAATGTTCTATCATCACAAAAGCATTATGTTGTGAAAAATGTCCCAGACACAGAGCAGTCCTCACATTACTGTGTAATTTCTTCAGGCCCAAGAGCTAGGAGAAGCATTGGGCTGATGGGGAGAAGAGGGGCTCTCTGAGGATGCGAAGGGGAGGAAGCCACTATCTGAGGTGAAGGAAATACTGCACCTCTTGCTTTGTGTGATGAATACGCAGATTGTATAATTGTAACATTTCATGAAAACAGCCATTTATGCTCATGATCTTCAATTTTTTAGTACATATATATTTCATGTCAATTTTAAAGCATTTGCTTCTTAAAAGAACTTGATTCTAATTTCTAGAACATTTCCATTACTACATTTATACCTGATTTTGTATTGTTTAAGAAGCAACCATATGCTCTTTCTAAGGTGACATGGAATGCAAAGGCTGTCACTGTATTTTCTTATTGTTTATTCACACTTGTTATGGCACTGCATTTTCAGTTTATTTTCTTTCAAATTTTTTTGCATATCTACTAAGTGATAAAGTCTGTTAGATTCCAGTTCCATGGTAGTGCATAAGAAATTATGTAGGCTGTCATGAAAGAATCACTTCAAAAATAATCTGAACACAGTCTTTCTTATGATTACTTACATAGTCATTTTGTTTCTGTTTTTGTACTTTAAAGGTGTATAAATATTAAAAAATATCAGAATCACAATTTATATATTTTGCTTATGCAATAAATTCTGGAATTTTTTTCTTTTCACTCTGATGTTATATCAACAAATTTACAATATGTTTGAAAAAATTACCATATTTTGCAGATAAACTGAAACTTCATAGCTTATAGAAGACCTTATGGACTATCTGCCAAATTAAAATGGCATAAATTACTTTTATTTCAATAATAGGTTACAGTTTACAAGGTGCTTAGATGGATCTCAAATTTTGCTTACATGTACTTGAAAAATCGTAGTAAGCAAATCACATTAAAATCACAAAAGTTTGTGCAATTTCATGATACAGGCTTGCTTGATCAAATTCAGAATGCAAAATTATTCTTCATAACAATTTGTATTTCTGCATTTTAACAAATAACCCGATGCTTAGAATATGTGCATATATACAGTATATGTAACATTTGAAAGCTGAATTTCACTCAGATTTGATGTTTGATTAACCATAACATGGACAAGCCAACAATATTAAACAGGTGATAAAATGTACAATGTATCCTAATTCCATTGATGTAGGATCTCATGGTCCAAACAAGTGTATATTAAGAAATTTATTAAACACTTACATCTCAGGTACTACAACAAGTTCTAAATAGTGTATTTGTTGAAGATGGTATTGAAAATTATAAAGATCTAAAATAATAAGAACTCATTTAATGCTTACACTAAATCAGAAAAAGTGACAGTGAATCCACACATTTTGTTGATAGAATGCTAGTATCCCAAACTGGGATAATGGAATACCAATTTAGATATATCTGAACAGCAGGAAAAATTCTTGTGAATTTGTTTGTGCTTTTCATTTATTAACAAAGGTTTGATAATTAATAGTAATTCACAATAGTATTGCAAAAAATGCACTTCAGAAAACTTGAGATTCTATTTCCATAGCTGTGTATAAATCTGAAGCAGAGTAAAAAGCAAAAACCAAATAAAAGAAAACAAAAAGTCCATTTGGGGAGAATAAGTTTAAAACAAGCAACTGATCCAAGACATACACAAGACTTATACTCACAGTATTGTTTAGATTACAATGCAGATTAATTCATGCAGATTGCAGATAATCACTCTGCCCACCTGAAGATGGTCAGTAGTCTGCCTGAATCCCAAGTAGAATTCAACTTTGTAAAACACAGCCACACACTCTGTTGAGCGCTCATTCTTGCAGTTTGAGGAGAAAGAAGAGCAGGTCATGACTAAATTTCATGCTCTTGTAACCCTCACAATAAATTACAGTTATCAGAGCATTCACTCAATTTCTGTGTTGCCTGGCAGCTGTGGTACACAAGTATGCTAGATTAGAGATCAGCCTTTTAATTTTAAACCAAAATAAACTCCTTATATTTAATGGTAAACTTATGGTAAAAAGTTTATCATTATTCATATTCTGAAGTATCACTGTTGTCCTCTGTATAGTATGTCATAGAAAACTGTTTTTGAAACAAAATTTCCATAGATTCACAATATAACTGACAAGTTGCATTTAAACTATGCTAGACTATGTTTTGTTATGTTTTATTTTGTGTTCCAGGATTATATTATTATGTGTGCCCAAATAATAGATTCATTTGTGTACTCAGAATGGGCCATAATATACAGTGGCTAAAGCAAGAGTTTAAATTTTGCCAGCACAAACACAAGGCATAATAGTCTACTTCTCTCTGACTCTTCCTTAAGACTCACAGACATGAAAAAGTAAGTGAACACTCAATCAATATTTTCTTTGTTATTATTCTACTCCAAAAGCAGATAAAATACTCAGAAAAAAGGACCTGGGACATGAAGTTACGAATGAAGCCAAGAATATAAAGGAAATATTTTTGAGGGAACTGCTTGGAGATTCCACACCCATGAGTACAAAAGTGAATGACACCAAGCCTCCAGTATAGCCTTGAGGATTATCCTGATAGAATAACTGAATTAAAAAGAGAAAACTCCAAATCAAGAATCTGCATTTGATGTTTTTATTACACTTTCAAAATTTAAACTCCTCGGTGGTAAGCATTTAAATTAGCATTCCTCTAAAATGTTTATCTATTTCTATGCCTGATTATATACACAAAACTCTAATTATACATTGTATATTCTCCTGAGCATGTTCATACTTAACTAATAATCCAAGCCCATGAAGTAAAGGGTACCTGAGTACTTAGGGGACATCGTGATTTCCATTCAAACTGTGTCATATACATTAATTTCTACAGCAAGTTACTTATCTAAATTTTTAATGTGTTCAGATATTAAATATTTGACATAAAACTCAGCTAAGTAATGCTGTACTTGACCGTTCTTGTCACTGCAATTCCTCCTAAGCCCTTCATCGAGGGACTGGACTCTACTACATTAGAACATGGCTCATTAGTTAGCTTTACTCCACACAATCTTCTAAGAAGTATGTTCTTCAATACCTCAAGCAATTATACACAACCATTTAAAGTAATTCTAACATATCAGCATAAGTTGCCAACTAACAGATGTAACTGTGGGTTCCAGCATGGCAATTAGGGAAGGAGGTGTGTTGGAGATACTTGGAGGAGGGTCATGGAGAATATAATGTTCTGAAGCAGGCGGGACAATTGTACCAGAGGAGTAAATCAGTCAGAAGATGAGTCACATAGACCTACCCAATACCTGGGTGTTTAGAAGGGAAAGTGGCCACTGTTCCTGAGCAAGCAGCCAGTCCTTCAAAGGCCAGAGTCTGTCCTAGGGGCCCTTCACACTCCGTCCCACTCGGGAGAGGAATCCAGTGTAGCAGTGAACTGTGGTTGAGGCTCCAGGGAAGCCACAGTGGCAGCTGGATTAAAGGAGAAATAGCAACGTGGGAACAGGCTTTCCCTACCCACACCATCCGCCCTTAAAATGGGGAAAATTGCACCCTCTGGTATCGTACCACCACCCAGTGTCCACAAGGGAAGCCTCAACACTCGGAAATGCTTAAGGCCGTGAGCTGTGGGCCGTGTTGAGACCACTGGCAGAGGCCCCTGGATCACGCTGTTAGACATATGGGGCAGGGAGACAGACTGAACAAAGTGGGCCCAGAGGGGCAGTTTCCTATTGTTTCCCCAAACAAGGGAGACCTGAGGCAGCAGGAAGTCCCACCCACTGTCTGCTGTCCTGTGAGAACAAAGGAGACATGCAAGGCCAAGAGGACTCCAACAAGTACTGTCAGTTCAGAAAGTCAAGCTCTTGAGTCAGGGATCGTTGCAGATCTGAAAGCAGAGGAACAGAGAGAAGAGTCTAGTAAGACACAGAGCTTCTTCTGAGTGTGAAGTCCTGGGACAAAGAACTCAGAAATGAACCTGGGATTTGCCCTGAAGCAAGAGGAGCAGGAATGGAAGGTTGTCAGGGAAAGATGGCAAGGAGCCAGTGTGGGATGAAGTATTTCGTGTAGTCTTGACAAATTAGTTGACATGGTTGGATCTTGGAACAGAGACATATAGCTACAGGTCAGCACACGTGAAGCTAGTCCTGTAGGTGGGAGGTGGTCCAGAGAGACTGGCAGCCCTCACCACTCCCAGGCAGGCAGTAGAGCAGCCCACAGGCAGAGCAAGTCCAGGTTGGCTGACTGGAAGCAGACTATGACTACCGTGGGGAGGGAGACCGGAGACCCTGGCTGTGTGGTAAAGCAGCCAGTGAGGGAAGGAGGTGGGGTGTGTTTTCTTGTATGTGTGGATATTGTGATTTCGTCTCAGTTTTTTCTGTTTTCTTCAATTCTTAGTTACAAATTTAGAATTTTTTTAAAATTCTCCAAGCATGTTTTCTATTTTCTTCTCTCTTTCATTCTTCCTTTTTCTCATTTTTACCTTCTCTCCTCCCTGTTTTATTCTCTTCACTATTCTTTGTCTCACCTGTCTGCCTATCTTCCTCCATTCTCCACATTTTGGGTGACAAACACAGAGCAAGGGCTTGTATATGTAGAGAATAGAGTAAGGTCAGGGTAGCTAACTTACACGGCACCGTTCAGGGTTCCGCTGGGTAACCTTTGATAGGACTGTGCTTAGAGGGTTCCAACATTAGCCACAAGCACTTTAGTGCGTTATGACAACTCCACAGCTTACACACACCCTCTGATCACACTCCCACCCTGCGTCCCTCCCTGCCTCCAGAAACATTCTTTGAAACTCACTCTGCGCCAAAACTTCGTTCTATCTGTAAAATTCCTCCAACGGCTTCTGACTTTTATCTCACCCGTAAAGGTGCTCGTTTCCTCCTTCTTCTTCCTTAAGCCCTCGTTTCCCCTTCCTCTGCCCCTTCCTTCCTCCTCAGCCCACAGTAACTGTCAATAGCAGTACAATATAAGTTTGTAAGAGGCACAGGTAAAAGGACAGATGTAAGAAAATGGTTTTAATGTTTATTATCATTAGATTGGTAGATGGTATTGAAACTAGTAGAAAATCTCTCCCATAAAACAGTGACTATATCCAACCCAATTAAACTGAATAAAGTAGCAGACAAAATTTCTTGACAAGTAAAACTAAGATCACATCATTTGAAAACAGAACCTAACTAAAGAGATCTTCATACCAACAACAAATTTTCACTCTGTTTGACTTCAAACATAAGCACCTACACATAAAAATATGAACATAAGAAAACAGGTCAGGAATGACACCCAAGATTCTCAACTCTCCCAAAGAAGATCCAAAGGCCACTGACAGAGTGAAATTCAGACATCAGTAGCTGAGAAGCATGAAATGATTAAAGTGGAAGCAAGAAAACTCAGCAAGCTTAAAGAATATAGAACTGAAAAAATAGTGGAACTAAAAACATATTGACCAATACATTTAGAGAAGAAACAAAAATTAAAAGGGTTGATCAACTCTATTGCAAACATGATTTGTGAAAGAAATAGACTGCATGAAAAGATGCTAAATAGTAATTCTAGAGGTAAAGAATTCTACTGAATACAAGAAGTGACAAAGGAGAACAGTGGTCTCAGACCTCAAGAATGGAATGGAAATGAGACGATATACGCACAGCTACATTAAAAAGAGCACAGCAAGGAGATGTCAGTAGATGATGCTAAGAAGACTAATGTAAAGCAAATTGGAGCTAGAGAGAAATTAGGGGATAGCAAACACACCATAAAATATCTGTTTAAAGAAATCACAGCGAAAAAAATAAGGAATAAACTCAACATATAGATATATGAAGCTGACAGACAGAGTACCAAGTAATGATTTTGAAAAGCTCCCCATTGCACATCATAATAAAGGGACTGGCTCTTCGCTCAGGATCAGTGACCACTTTCCCTTTTCAACAAGTGATAATAAACACTTTATCAAAAAATTAGCAAATAAACACTTGAAATTGTGCTCCAAGGATTAGTCCTCAGAAATATAAAAATTAAATCAGTCACACATAAAATAAAAAATAAAACTAATACAATGCACTTTCACTTACATAAAAATATTCTGTACTTAAGCAAATTTAAAATGAGTTTTATTTTAGTACATGCCAATTATGATATAATTTGCACCTGTGTACATGACTCCTAGAAATTGAAGATGGTAGAAAAAAATGTCTTGGATATTATACATATTTTTACATATGATCCAACAATGCCAATTTTAGGTATTTACTCTAGAAAAATACTCATCAATTTTTTGTTCATCTAGACCCCATACGTGAATGTTAATAGTAACTTTGTTCATAGTAACCCAAACATAAATATCCCAAATGTCCTTCGATATGAGAACAGATGAATAAGGTATGGAACATGTATTCAATGGGAAAATACTCAGTGATAGAACAAAATGAACAAATATACACACTACACATGGATGAATGCCATATGTATTGGTTTGAGTAAATGGAACTTCTAGAATATCTTTCAAAAGGTGAAATATAGCAGTGGCACGCAGAACAATGGTGTGGGGTGTCTGACAACAATGGAGGGGTGCAGGGCGGTCTGGGGGCAAGACCTGCTCAGTTTTGTACTTCTGTAACAGAATCGCATAGGGGGGCTAATTTATGAACAATAGAAATGTAGTTTTCACGGTTATGGAAACCGAAAATCAAGAGGCTGACAGGTTTGGTGTTGGTCTCTGCCTCTGAGGTGGCACCTGGAACACTGCACCACCCTAGAAATGTTATCACCATAGAAGAGTGGGGGCCGGGAGGCAGTGCACCCCAAAGGCTTTCCACTCAGGCATCTAATTACCGAGAAGAGTGAATCTCTCCTGATGTAAGCACTTCATAATTACTCCATTATCTCGGACTATTATTTTGCCAATTAAATTTCATCATGAGTTTTTGAGGCAGCAAAAATTCAAATTATAGTAAAAAGCAGTGAAAGAAATGTACCTTGTATTACTCTGTGCAATTGTTCAATAAAACTGCACTGATCGATACTTTCGTAAGGATGGAACAAGAGTGAACTATAGTGAATCAAAAGTTTTTAGCTATATAGTTAAGACAATTCACAGAAACCCAGAAGTGATATTTTCCTCTTGTATGGCATTCATTGACTTAGATGACAATACTATAGGTGAATCATTCATATTTTAGGAGAAAAACATAGTTTCAGGCATGTAAGTATATGAAATTTAACAGAAATTAGATGTAAACAGATACTATTATAATAACCATTCTGGAATTAATAATTTATGAGATATATAAGATGCAAAATACACTTATGAGAATGCTATCTGAAATGCATGTTCCTTTATGGACTTAAATTCTCAGAAGAATTTAGCTTTGGCCTTATATACTTCACATAAAGTATCACTAGTATGATACTTGAAAATAGGAGTTAGTTTTTTTCAGTCTCTTGTTTAAATATTTGCAATATCCCCTTACATTCTGTAAAATAATAAAAAAGTACTTAAATATTCTTCAGGATCCTCATAACTTGGATACTTAATTTTATTTTTTTATCCTTTATTCTTTCCACTGCAGTTACATTCCTGATTCTTAAGTGCCGGAAAGGTTATCACTATCTAGTCTCAGTGAGTTACCTTCTGATGGACACTGCGACCTTAAATTTCTACTAAGGGTTGCTTTGCTAAAGAAGTCTCCGTTACAATAACACTGTCTCACATTCAGGCATCTGCTCTACAAGTGGTTCTTAGCATGTTACACAGTAAACTATTTTTGTTTCTTTTTACTTTATTCATTTTTATTGTACCTCCTTCTAAAAATCTACTTCCTTTGAGAGTATAGATATTGTATGCTTTGTTCACTGATGTAAACACAGCACCTAGAAGTTTCTTTCATACAGTCAGTGTTTAACATACAATTATTGAACAATTGAAAGACAGTGACTGGATATGCAAGTAACACAATAGCAATACTATAGTTCTATGAATTGTGTCTATTGTTTAGAATAGCAGTTACTTTGATGACAACTGAAAATTTTTAAACACACATTTTATGCAATTCAATGTAAAGTCTCTCTTCAAATAGTGACTTTGTACTATTATATATAGTACTGTGTAAGACCAGCATCGTGTGAACTAGGAACTCTCTAAATGCAACAAAGAATGCTCTTCCAAATATGGGCTTTAGTAACAGAATCCAGGAGATACATTAGTGTACTTTGTATCAGAGTAAAACAGTATTACAAAACATAATTTAAGACAAAAATGCTACTATACCATTATGAATTTCATTCTAACATGCTACCAAACCATTTCAGAATACAAAGAGCAGTGTGTTCCTGATCTTATTTTAGTTGCCTTTCTTTAAAGAATCATAACATGGCATGCTGATTCAAATTCAGAACACAGGAAGATGTGGACCAGTCCACAAAATTTATTGTATGGAACATCATCTCAGCTATTTTCTCTCTTCGCTAAGACAAAATACCTGACACCAAAATGAAGGAAGGAAAGGTTTATTTAGCTTACAGTTTGTGGAGGTTTCCATCCTTACTTGGCTGGCTCCAAGGCAGAGTGGCACATGGCAGGGGCAACAGCTCATGGCAGCAGAAGACTGCAAAAGCAACAACAACAAAGTGGGAGGAGCAGCAGCAAGCAGCCTCTTTTCCTCCCTTACACTGTATGCAAACTACCTGCACCAGGGCGGGTATAGCACTCACTAATGCTGCTAAGGAAGCAAAACTGGGCTGGGGATATAGCTCAGTGGAATAAGCGCCTGCCTAGCAAGCGCAGGGTCCTGAGTTCGATCCCCAGTACTGCAAAAAAAAAAAAAAAAAAAAAAAGGAAGCGAAACTAATGATTTATTGATAAACACTTGAGTATGAAGTATGTTAATGTTTGTGCTTGGTGTATGTAGGCACACACCCACTGATTTTGTGTTAGCATATCATAATTATAAAAGACTGGGATTTCGAATGATGAATTTAGGCAAAAGGATGGCACAGTAATGTTCCGCTGTTTATGTTCGGCCCACATGTGATTATTCTTTGACAGTTTAGTAGGGTTTACAATTTAGACAAGTGATTCGCAAAGGAGAAATTGGTCTTGCGCGGAAGACAGACAATAGCTTTACTAAGAAACTCTTTGGATAGAGAACTGAAAGAGAAGCTGAATGATTTCCCTTTGTAAAAATTCATCTGTGTTTTCTAGACATTTAACAAATATAAACAAACTTGAAATGATATCCTTTAAACCATATTGGATATCACAGCAGCATTAACATCAGTAGAATATATCTCAATTTGTGTTAATTTGATTCATCACCATATACTGTGCATCTCTGTAGGGTGTAGTATCTATCAGGGTTATCAACTTTCAGCATGTGATACGTTGATTTTGTGCTTTACTCTCTCACTTTAACATTATTTTCTCCAAGAAAATCTTCTCCAACTATTGTATATATTATTCTGACATCAACTAAAATAACTCTGCAATGTGAGGTGATTAAAGTGAATATAGTTATTATTTTGTTTTTGACCACATTTCTTGACAAAATTTTTTAAAGGACAAAGAATTCACTAAAATATTTCCCATATTCAAATATTGGCATTAAATAGCAATGGAAACATTCATAAAACCTTGTAAAGCAGTGTCTAAGGCTTCATCGTTATAACATTAAAGAAGAGAAAGATAAATTTCTGTGTGAATTTATATGAAATATCTAGTAGATGTATGTAATGTGTCTATAATGTTGTTTTATTAAACCCATTTTCTAAGGGACAAAAACGTTTTAAAATTAAAAAAAAAACGTTTTAAAATACAATTCGTTATTTATAAATAAATGAAGCACATTATGACCTGTTTTTTCCAAGATAGAGCCTTGAAGAAAGAAACGTGTGCAGATGCTTTATGGTGTTAAACATCCCAAGAAGCGCAGAGATGAATGGGGCGTCGCAGCAAGTGAGGAAGACAGGAAGCCTGAGGGACTTGACGCCACTCGGTTTCCTAAGACTCATACAGACTTCGCCCCACTGTATTCGCGGGCTGTATTGTTTGCATTGAGTTGCTGAAAGTGGATTATGTGACCAGTTCCTCTTTCTACCTTGGGAAGTTGCGGCTCCTCTTCACTTTCCTTCACTTGCAGGTGGTATTTGTTAGAAACTAAAGGAGAACAAGACAAGCCAAAAGATGGAGGCAGCGTGAGTGCAGTGCAAAGTCCCCGCCTACAAATTACACCGTACACCGTGGCTACAGTTAGATTACGAAAAAGACCAAAGACGCGCTCCGTCTCACACAGTACCTTTTGTATAATGGTGATTATAATGGTTTACATCTTCCTGTGCTGCAGTGGAATTAGGGTACTATGCAACGACCTGACTGACATGTTACTCAATAATATGCCTGGCAGCATGAGTGTTGGGATTAGGTAATGTGTGGCAATCACTCAGTAAATGAGCTATAAAAATGATCACAATTAGAATTCATTTTTATGGTTCTCTTAATTGTAATTAAGCATTGTAAACTATGAACAAGTTAACACAGAATTTTTAAAAATAATTTAAAATATTTTTGACATGAATTTCTCAAAAATAAGATGTAAAATTATGTACACTGCTCAAAAAATTATTGTGAAAATACTTAAATCTATTACATTTTAAATGTTAAAATATAGAAGCATATTTGTAAAAATTTTTAAACATTAGTAGTATAGGAACTATACTAAAAGACATTGTTAATTTCTTAATGAAAGAAATAATTGTGACAGTCCTCATATATGTACCTGCATATTGTGTATATTTTACTTGAATGTTTAATTTAAATATCAAATAAAAATGTAATTAAATATAAGCAAATAAATCTAAACCACTGTACACATTATTTTTGAATGATATGAGTATTATTTTTCTTAAAAATCCATCTTTTAAAAATAAAGGCACTTATTTATTAAGCCTGTAATGCTTAATGCACACATTTTACATACTATCAACTGAAGTGGACCCTCACACTGGGAAGAAACACCTAAAGCACTCTGAAATGAAATACCAAGGTTAATTCTCCTAGCTACCCAAATCACTGCTTCCTTGCTGACTGCACAATATTTATCTTGACAGATGTCAGCTTCATAATGCTTGTGCGAAGTTTGTGGATTTCATTACCTAGATTTACAGGAGTGTGCAACGGAGGCTAAAATTGCACTATGAACTATGACAGCTGGTAAAAGCATGCTGGAAGGACTATTTTGTCAAACAGAGAAAGATCAAATGAACCTCTGCAGATTCTGTGAAAAATATAAAAATTGAAGAGCTGAGGGACAACAGAATAAGAGAGGAAAGAATGAAAGAGAAAGCGGGCATGTGGCCGGGCCACCCCAGGCCCACACACAGGTTCCACGTGGCTCCAGAGGGACTGGTTTTAGTTGCAGAGCAGAAAAAGTAGTTCAGAATATATGCAGAACATAGAAATATGGATTAAGTGTATTTTAGACGATTTATGTATGTGCTTATACTTAGACACGTCTGTAAGTTGACTTATTTTGCTTCACTTTGATGAGTAACCTGCCAATAGAGTATGTGTCATATTTCTTAAATAATTCCCAATAAAACAAATTAAAAATACACATTTTATGTTGGTTTTGTACCTTAAAAATTTCTAAAGCAATGTAGGCCATCAATTACACTTGAAGTCCTAAGACATAAGAGATATTTTCTAAAATGTACAAGTAGAAGTGATTTAACATGTAAAGGTCATACCTCTGTTGTGTAAAAATAAGAGAAGGATTTCATTTCATCTTTGATGTCCTTGAGAGTCAGTCAAAACAAATGATATTAACATTACTTTATTTCTATTTCCCAAGTATAGTTGCCCTTCCCAATCTTAGTTTTTGATGTGTTTACTAATGTATCAGATTATAACAGAGGCAATAATAAAATAGACATGAAAAGGATTAAAATATACTATGTGTTATTATTGACATCCTAACTAGAGTGAAAATAGGAATAAACATAGACCTAAAGCTTGTATTGCTACTTTCTGAGTGGTGGAAGATTTTGTACAGTGTGTGCCTGAAATTATGTACAAGTAACCCAAAGTCATTATGGTGTCACTCAATAAATACATTATAATCTCAGTGAAAGAACTAAGATGAGATGACAAATGCACAGCATTTGAAACACAAAAGTGCCTCATTACTCTACTCCAGAAAAACAGAAAAAATAAATACCTCTCACATTTATCACTACCATCTCTCTCAATCTCCAAGAGGATTGGCTCTTGTTAAACCAGCAAATTTGAACTCCTGAAAGCCAGCGCTACAGGGAGGCTTACTGTTGGAGCCAATGTTTGGAGTCAGGGTCCACACAGAAACCCCTCTTCCTCTTGCTGTTTTAGTATTTTTTTAAGGGTATCAACTGATTAAATAAAATCTACTTATAGTAATTTCCTATTTTATTTTAAAGAGAGAAGAACAAAAACAAATTAACAAATACAAAGACATAACCAGAAAAATACAAAAACAATAAAATTGATACAGATTTTCAAGCAGGGTGATAGGAAATTAACAGTGGTTTTTGTATTATATGATGTTACCTTCAAATTAGTTACTCAGATAAACAAATATAGGCATAATGTATCATTGATCAAGCACGCACGGCATGTTGGTGCATGCCTATAATCCCAGCACTCAGGAGGCTGAGGCAGGAGGAACATTGCAAGTTTCAGACCAGCCTGGGCTACAATATGAGCTCAAGCCCAGGCTGAAGTGCATAGTGAGACCCTGTCTCAAAAAGACAAAGAGAAGACTGATCTAACAAGAAAACATTACGTGTTCCTTTCAAGAAAGCAATAGAAACTTGTAGCATAACATCTTAGCTATCTTGTGTGCGTGTGTGTGTGTATATGTATGTGTGTATATATATAATTATATATAATATTACATATTATATATAATTATATATATTATATATTATATAATTGTATATATAAATTCATATATATATCTAATTTCCCTTTCTTTGTTCTTTTTTCCTTTCCTTCATCCCAATTTTTCCTTCCTTTTTAGTAGTTTTGTTCCCTTTCCCAATATCCAGTGTATCTTTCAGATTTTATTTACTCTTTCAGGTCCTTACACTATGGAGAAAATATGATGTTTACACATGTGAGTCTGATTTATTTCACTTATGAGTATGGTCTCTATTTGTATCTGTTTACCTACAAAAGCCTCGACTTTTTCTTTAGAGCTGAGTAATATTCCATTAAATCAATATATTACATCTTTTAAATCAGTTCCTCAGTTGATGGGCATTTGAGCTGTTTTCACAATTTAGCAATTGCAAGTTATGCTGCTGTAAACATGGTGTATATATATCACTATAATATAACGTTTCAGTTCTTCTGGAAAAATATTCAAGGGGCAACAGCTGGGTTGAATGGGACTGCTAATCCTAGTTTACTGCAGCTCTTGAATTGTTGCTTCCTGGTTCCTTGTTATTTTTAAGAGAGCTTTCCTTTCATGTTCATTTGCCGCAATTCTGTCTTCAAGGTCTGGAAATCTAATTTCAGCTTCACTGAGGCATTTTTTCCAGCTTTCAGTGGCAGTTTTAATTTACTGGATACCTCTTTAAATCTATTTCATGCATTCTAGTTCTTCCCTGTAGTGTCCTTTCAAGGTTCCCATCACTTTTCCATGCTCCTGTACTTTCTATCTGTCTTCCTTAGAGGTGCTGAGCACTTCTCTTATTATTGTTTTCACTTCATTTTTTACCTGAGAGATTATTTCTGATCTGATATCTTCTCTGGCCTGATGGAGCTGTTTCCTTACTTTAGCTGCTATCATTTCACAAATTTCGGTGTGTGACGTCTCAGTTCTCCCATGTCACTGTCTCTTGGACTTGTGCTGGGTCAAGTGGAGTTCTGAGATCGCATTTTCCTCCTTCATCTTTACATTTTTCACACAGGACAGGGAGCGCCAAGCCTCACTTCTCCTAGCCAGCTCACTGAATGTCCCAAATTTCCCCGGCTTTCCTGGGTGTCCGCTTCGCCCTGTGATGATGGCAGGAGTTGGAGCGCCTCCCCTGGCCGTTTCCAGTAGCTCGCAGAGTGTGTGGGGCTCTGCTGGGGCTCAGGCATGCCCTGCTATGATGACTGGAGTGAGGGCTCCCTGTCTGCGCCCCCAGGCAATTCGCCGAATGTACCCTGCTCTTGCAGGGCTCAGATGCGACACACAATGCTGGGGGGAGGCAGGGCACAGACTCCTATCTCCAAGGCGGTTCACGGAGCTCATCTGGCTGTCCTGGGGCTCAAGTGTACACCACAGTGGCAGTGAGAGGCAGGACACCAGGGCTGGGTTCCCTAGTTATACTATCGAAAATAATAATCTTTTGCTCAAAAAGTACTTATTCAAATTTTAATCAGAATCTTTTCTGATGTTAACCAAATATGGTGGCTGGCAAAACTGATAGAAAATTAATTGTCAGAGTCTGAATTTGTTATTGCTGCTGCTATCTTTTTCTCTGTTGTTTTTAGTTACTTCATAAAAGATGCTGCAGTTAAATGAAAACTTGGTTCACAGCTTTTAGGTATAATTGACTATTACCTACTAATTGCCCAGATATGAATATGCTCAGTTAATAATCACTTTATTCACTTCTAAACATAACTAAATGAAGGGCACAGCACTAAATTTCAATAATATACTTTAGAAGAAAACTGAACAATTCTCGATGATTAGAACACTACATTGCTGAGCATGGCAGCACACATCTGTAATCTCAGCAGTCAGGTCAGCGCATATTCCCATTTTCTGATCAATCCTGCAGTCACGTGCCTCTTGCCTACTGGACAGGTGAGTTTTTTCACAGAAACCATGTCTTATTGAAATTTTAATTTATCAAAAATTTCTTTGTCTTTACTATTCTGGACAATGTTGCAATACACAAGGCAATGCAGACATTTCTTTGAAAAACTGACACTTTTAGATACGTATCTAGAAGTAGGAGGAGTGCTGGATTGTATGAAATTCTATTTTAGCTGCCTCAGACAACTCCACAGAACTAAAAAGCAACAGATCAGATAATAGATTGGCAATTAGCAAGAACTTTGGGTGTGAGATCAATAGGCAGATAATAATTAAGGCTACAATGTCTTAGTTAGATAGGAGGAACAAGTTTATTGATTAAATTTAATCTATTGAATAACACGCAGAACAGCTCATATTTGAGAAAGAACCCTTTCAGTGGCCCTGGGCAAGTGGCTCTTGCATATTCTTATCACCGGACCCGCTGTGTATTAGAGATGATGGATGCAGCTGCCTGGGTTTGGTTACTCTACATCATGTTAAAAGTAAGATCATTTCACACGGCACACAGAGATAGAGCCAACACTTGTCAATATCTAACTTGAAAAATCTTGCTCTAACAATTAATTTTTACCAGCATGCAAAGAAGAGCCAGTGTTCCTTACTCTGTTGTAACACGGAAACAGACAGGTATATGTGCGGCAGAACACACGTATTAATCCTTTGCTTCTTTCCAGAGTCACTATGAATTGAAACATACAATGTCTCCCAATATGCCGTGAAAGATGCAGCTAAAGTAGCGTTACAAAGGTCACCGCATGGTTCACTATCATGAACAATTTCCTTGTTCTTCTCTCATATTTCCTAAGAATTTTTGATAAATTAACCGCACAAATATTTTCAACTTGGAGCTTTTTTAGTGTAACCCAAATGAAGAACAAGGAGACACTTCTTAGTGCTAATAATCGGTTTCCACGTTGTTTGCAAGAACAATCCCTTTTGAGCCTGACTATATTTAAAATAAAAAGGAATTATATTTGCAGGAGTACCCTGAAATTCCAAAACTGCCTCATGATCCCTTACATCTTCTTTATCTTTTGTGTTGACTTCAATTTTCTGCCATTTCATAAGGTTATTTCTATATAATGTAGAGGGGGTGGAGGGAGAAAAGGCAAAAATGATACCCCTGGAGAAATTTCTAGGCCAAATCTATCTACTTAAATAATTAATATAACAGTAAAAGGTTGGTTTACTAAGTGACCCTATCTTACAGGAGAAATTTTTTTGGGGTTTGTCTTTGTAATGACATTTTCCTCTCCCTCATATGTCTCTGTAGAGAAATATATGTTGTGATATACCTAAAATATTGACTTTAATTAAGGACAGGGAATACACTAACTTGTATAGATTAGAATTTTATTCAGCATTTATCAATTGATTTTTTTCTTTGTCTTTTTGAGACAGGATTTAACTATACAATTCAAGCTAGACTTGAACACATTTTGTAGCCCAGGCTGAACTTGAACTTACAGTGAACCTCCTGCTTCAGCGCCCCAAGTGCTGGGATTACAGGTATGCACCACCACACCCAACCTTTCAATTAATTTTTAAAATGAATATTAGGAATATCTAATTCAAAAGAATAAAATCAAGATGAATAAAACTTCTAGTACAACTCTGTCAGTTAAGTGAGGATATTGTCTTTTCCTTAAAAAATGCTTTATACAATTATTAGAAGACAAACCAATAAAATTTCTCTAGTCAGATGGCACACATGAGAGTAATAAGACAATAAACAGTGCTTTCTGAATATTTTGTTTGATGTTTTTGGTTTGTAACATCATCCTATTGTAAAACAGATTATCAATAAAAAGTATATAGAAAGGCTTTCTGGCAAAATCCACAAAATATTTGCATTTTATATAAAATATACTATCTTTTGAAATTTGTATTTGCCACACTGAAATTCTTAATAATAACTATTCCACAAAGCTTTAAATAATTATTTTCTAATGATTTGAAGATCAGTAGAATATAAAATAGAAAAGAATCTTATATCTCCATTTATTATGAATATATTTCAACCAGTGGAGATATCTCTTTAAAACCATACCACCTACAAATTTACCATCTCTAAACTGGGATGATTATTAGAAATATTCACCAGATGTCCTTGGAATTTTATGTTAGGTTATTAAACCCTGTGAACACAGAAATAAGAATTAATTAATGTTGTGAAGTGATCCTTGAATGGCATAACACAGTGTACAATAACGCAGTATCCTAGCAAGAAATAATTATGAAGATGTTGATAATGACAGTGATATTTGGCAGGCACGGAAATGGGAAGAAAAGGATAACACTGTAGGAGGATAAAAGGGAAAAGACTGAATATGAGAATCGATAGGGAAGAGAATTTAAGTAATACAGAGAAGACAAGACAAACATAGCGGACTGGAGGGAACAAAGAAAAAAAAGAATAATTCAATGTAAATTTAGTTGAATATTTTATCAGTTACTTGATTTTTGAACACTGCAATTAATTTTGTTCATAATTTTCTTGTCTTCTTCATGTGAATATTAAATTTGGTATTTTAAATTGGTGAGAATCAGAGAAATGCTCTGAATAAGTAAGATTTTAGTTTCAAAAATATCAGTGTTATATATATAACTATCAATAAATATACTAATATATATTATATATGCATGTGCCTTAAGTATTCTTATCTATATACATATATGCTTTTAAGTCACACAGTCTTCTGTCTACAATAAACCTATTAGTCCTATATTATTCAGCAAACTTACAGACTTTTGCACACATTTTGAAAGGATCCCATATGCTACCTGCTAGAAAACTATGAAAACTGGTTTTGATAGCTCTCCTGCTATCCCATATACAGCAAATGCAAGAGGTCACTCGTAACAGGGCTTGGGTGATACATTTCACCATGTTCATCACTGAAAACTGTCAGGTTAATTGTTTAGGAGTATTGAATATGCCAGTACAATGCTCAGAATGTAAACACCCATCCTGGGATAGCAGGACAGGCAATGCTCAAGTAAACTATTCAAATCTGAAATGAATGATTCAAGGACTTAATGCAAATTGAGAACTGATAAATCATAGAAATAGCTTTTTTCAAGAAGAATATAAAACCAAGTTACCATAAATTAAAATACATTTTAGAAGAGTATAAAATATCTCATGAAATATCCAGAATTCTCTCTTTTTGAACTGATTTAACAGAGTGCATTTAAATGAAGACTGATTTTATTTTACTTTTTTGGTTCAATGACAGAAACTATCTTATTTTCCTTTTCTCAAGCAATGACATAAAATTGAGTAGAAGGGCAAGGAGTACTGGTTGTTTGGCAGAAATAATTAAACAGAAGAAATGAAGCTTGGTCAGCACCAAGTATTCTAACATTTCAAGCCAACTACTAAGTGTAAAGATGCTCAAAACTTTGATGTACTTCCTCTACATAGATTGGCAGAGAACTGTGGAAATATTGAAATATCAAGTTATGTACTTGACTGAAGATCTAGCTGTGCTTTTACTCACAGCATTGTTTTCATGTTCTTACTGGGACTTTTAACAAGTTTTTGAAGCTCTAATTATATGAAGCACGCCCTGTGTCACTTCTGAAAGGTGATGGAGTGATAAGCAGCAGAGAAAGAGCCTCTCTGAGACTTCCTTTCCAGACACTGGAATATGTCAATGTGGGGAAGAGAAAGAGGGAAGAGAGTTCCTTAGACCCAGGAATGGTCTGAAGTGAGAACTGAAGTCCATGGGGAGGGTAAAAAGAGAGACTTCAACAAAGAAGAAGGAGGTGGCAGGTGGTGCCAACTCCCTGAGGAAGGACTCTGTGTGGGAGAATCATTTCAAACCTCCAGACACATGGTGAGCCTTTGCAATGCCAGAGGTCTCCATAGAATGTCCTAGAAATGATTGGGAGCAGTGGAAATGGAGGACTGCACAGGCTGGTGGGCTTGGACTTTCTAGGGAGAGGTTTATGGTCCAGGAGCCATCTTGGAGGGGCCAATTGAGCTTAGAACTCAGAAAAACTCCTGGCTCCATCTAGTAGCTCCCAGCTGAATCCAAGCCAAGAGAAGGTATGCTGAATGCTGCAGGGTAAATGGGTATAGTACAGGATAATGGCCCAAAACCATCCTGAGTTTTAGAAGAAATGAAGGTGCTGGCTCTCTGAGAATATCCATTACTCTACCATAAAGCTACCACTGGCTTAGTGGGGGAAATTAACACAGATCTGCACTCTTTCTCCACATGTTGTCTACCAGAGACAGCGGAGATAAATATTGAGGTGGCCTTTTGTCTGTCTCTTTAGTTGTTTTTTCTTTTCATGACTTGATATTATTTTGATAAGTGTGAACTTTTTGTGCTTTCGTGGTTGTTGTTCTGTTCTTCCCTTTATTTCTACTTTTCTCTTTACCACTAGTCTTCTGCATCAGTTTCAAAAACTTTGCATAACCTATCTTTGTCTCCAGCATTGGTAGCATGCTAATCTCTTTTTCTTCTTCTATATTTCAGCTTTTCACATACTCCTTTTAAGTTTTTTCTCATGAGGATAAAATTGGCATGTTGAGGATGTATGTACAGCATACAATTTTGTGGTTTGTTTTCTGTGTTGGTATATTACCATAAATCTTGTTTATATGGTTAAAGGCGGCAAATTGATGGTTATCTCAGTTTCTCATTTTCTAGGTTGAATTTGATGGTATTGTTATTGCTGATTGTACCACTTTAGCCAAAGTGGTATAAATGCTCTAACCAGCTCTTCTTCCTTGTATACTGAGACTGCGATTGCATGAGTCATAGAAAATCCTGTGGGTCAATTCCAAAATATTAAGAATGAGCCTGAAACTTCTCATTTGCAGCAAATAGAAGATGTAGAATCTTGCAACCAACTAAAAACCCCAAAATGAGCTACACCTGAAGACAACTCTGAATAGTCATTTACTAGGATTCTAACTGCTAGCAATAATGTAATTTACCATAGGCAATTTACAAGCATAAACCCAGGAATTATTAAAGTTTCAAAAAGGAAGGAAGGAAGGAAGGAAGGAAGGAAGGAAGGAAGGAAGGAAGGAAAGAAGGAAGGAAAGAAAGAACAAAAGACAGAGAGAAAGTAGAAAGAAAAGGAAAAGACATTTAAACAAGATGCAAGCCCAGCCATCCAGTTCACCAAAGGCAAACTCAGAGAACAATGAGGTGGGAAAATCTGAAAATATCCTACCTGGTTAAAAAAAAAAAAGAAAAAAGAAAATGGAAGAGGTTCTAGAAAAATAAAAGTAAGAAATAATTTCTCAGATAAATACAGAGATGGTGACCACAACATAAAATATCCTTAGTGACTCTAGTTCACATACACGTAAAGATAGAGGGGATTAGGAAAATGATGGAAACCATGACTGCCCAATATAGGAAAAGATATGATCCATAAAAGACATTTGAGGAAATATCCAGGAGACTAAAATTTCCATTTAAAGTAGCCACAGAGAAATAAACCAACGTGAGGACAGAATGTCAGAAATGGAAGGCAGCCTTGCAGTTCTCAATCATGAAAAGGAATATTTCTTAAAAATAGCAATGTACCAAGAGAAAGCAACCCAGCACCTGATAGATGATGCAAAGAAGAATAACATAGAGTTGATTGGAGTCAATGAAAAAGCAAGAAATACCACAAATGATACGAAAAACTTCCCCAAATGTCATGGCACAACACCTCCTTGTCAGGGAAAAATAATTTGACATACAGATAAGTAAGGTGTATAGAAGCAATGAGCAGAAAAATAGAAGGTATACCATGCATATTATCAGGCAACCATGCAAAAAATTGGAAATTAATTGAAACAGATATCAGAAGAACTTCATAAACATATAGAAATTAAACTACAGTCTCCAGAACAACCAATGGTCCACAGATGAACTTAAAGAAATGCTTAGACAGTTTTACTCTTAAATGATAACAACAGTACAACATACCAGCACCTATGGGAGATATGGAAAGCTATTCTACAAGAGAAATGCATAGCAATGAATATCCTTATCAGGAAAACTGAGGGAGCTCAAATAAATGATTTAATGTTGAACCTTAAGCTTCTAGAAAAACAAGAGCAGATCAAGACAAATTCTTGTATGATGGAGGAAATTATAAAGATCAGAGCAGAAATTAATGCAATGGAGACTAAGAAAACAATACAAAGAATCAATGAACTGAAGAGCTAATTCTTTGAAAGATACAACTGCAAAACCTTAGTTAACTTTATCAAAAATGAAAATAAAGACTAAAATCCACACAAGTAGGAATGAAAGGGAAAGATTCACAATGAGTCCTGAAGAAATCCAGAAGACCACGTGTAATTACATTGAAAACCTGTATTCTAATAAGATAGAAAATTCATAAAAAATGTACAGATTTCTAGAGACATGCAAATTACCAAGGCTAAATCAAGAAGATATGAAAATTCTAAATAAACCAGTATGAATCAGTAAAATTGAAGATGTAATTAAGAACTTACCAACAAAGAAAAGCCCAGGCTCTGATGTCTTCACTGCTGAACTTTACAACACATTTAGGGAAGAACTAATATCACCACTTCTCAAGCATTTTAATGAAAATAAAGGGAAGCCATGCTCCAAAGTTTATTTCTTTCTTGAAGCAAGTATTACCCTGATAACAAAACCATAGAGAGACCAACCAAAAAGGAGCACTATAGTTCAATAACCTTAAAGAACGTAAATGCAAAAATTCTCAATAAGATACTGGCAAACAGAATGCAGGAAAATTTCAAGAAGTTTATATAATATGACCAAGTAGGTTACAACCCAGGGATATAGGGGTTGCACAACATATGTAAATCAATGAATATAATACAGCAAATTAACAGAGCCAAGGACAAAAACCATATTATTGTTTCAATGGATGCAAAAAAAGACTTTGACAAAGTCCAGCATCCACTCATCATAAAAACCCTACCAAAAATTGGCATTAAAGGTCTTTATCATCAGCAATGAAAAATGGACAGCCAAAAGTCATAGTACATGCACAAAACCAGAAAGCTTTCATTCTAAAATCAGGAACAAGACAAAGACACACTGATACCACAGTTATTCGATATAGTTCTGGTAACTTAGAGCAATTAGACAAGAGAAAGAAATAAAACAACTAAAGATAGGAACTGAAGAAATCAAATTATCATTATTCATAGGTGACATGATATTCAACATAGAAGACATCCAAAACTCCACAAAAGGCTGTCAAGGTTTAATAACAATTTTAGTAGTGTAGCTGGGCACAAAGTCAAGTCACAAAAATCAAGAGACTTCTTGTACATGAATAAGAAATTCACTGAAAGAGAAATTAATGGAAAAAAAGGAAAGAAATCCACACTTTTCACAGTAGCATCCAAAAAAAGCCTGGGAGTCAACATAATGAAGGAAGTAAAAGAACTCTACATTAAAAACTACAGTATTCTGAAAAACAAGATTGAAAAGGATATCACAAAATGGTAGGATATCGCTTGCTCTTGGGTAGGAAGAATGAACATAGTGAAAGTGGCCGTACTCCCAAAATTCTTACACAAATTTAATGCAATTCTTATCAAAACTCCAACAAGTATATATCACAGAGATAGAGAAAACATCCTAAAATTCATTTGAGATCAGGAGAGATCTAGAATAGAAAAGGAAATTCTGTGCAAGAAAGGCAAGGTTTGATATTATTCTATAATGCTCTGTAACAGAATCAACATGGTACTGACACAAATGAAAGTAAAAAGACCTGAGGAGGAATGGAACAGATTAAAGGATGCATAAAGAACCTGGTACATACTTAGCATTTGTATCTTTGTTAAAGGCTCACATACATATTCCCAGGAATCAATGTGGCTTCATTATTAAGTGGTGCTGGAAAAACTGACTTTCCGTATGACAAAGAAAATATTACCCCATGTCCTTTACCACTCACTAAACTAAAATAGAAATGGATCAAAAATCTAAACATTAAAATAGAAACATTAAGTCTGATGGGAGATAAAATGGGTAAAACACTTCAAGACCTTGGAGTTAGCATAGACTTTATGAGTAAAACACTGGTTGCACAGGAACTGTCACAAAGAATTAGCAACTGGGATCTCATCTTAGAAAAAGCTTTTGCTCAGCAAGAAGAATCACCAGTGGAGTGAAGAGACAACCCACAGTGTGGGGGAAAATTGCAAGCTGTTCCTCAAAGGATTACTATTAAGAACATACAAAGAAATAAAAGAAATCAGGTCTTCGAAACTTAAAGACGAAATCCAAAAATGGTCTTCTGAGATGATGAAGTGGAAACAGCAAGTTAATATATGAAAAAGAAATTCACCTTCACTGGTTATTTGAGAGAGGTAAATTAAAACAATGCTGAGATTCCACCTCATTCCACAAAAAATGGCTAATGTTAAGAAATCAAAAAATAAAAAATGCTGCCAGGGGTGTGGGGAAAAATACACCATTCACCTTTGATGAGAGTGTGGACTGGTTCAAGCACTGTGCAAATCAGTGGGAAGATTCTTTACAAAGTAGGACCAAAGGTCTCATTTAACCCAGCTATTTCCCTTTTTGGTATCTTACTGAGAGGATTAAAAGCATCATACCACTGTAATATATGTATATCCATTTTATAGCAGCACAATTTTTAATAGCTTAATATTGGAAACAACCCAAATGCCCATGAACTGTTGAATGGATAAGACAAATATGGTTTTTTTATACAATGGAGTAGTACTCACCCATAAAGAATAAGCTTGAAATATCTCTACGTAAATTGATGTAGCATACTCTTAAGTGAAATAACTCTAAGACATATGGGTAAATTATATCCCTAGTGTGAGAAACAAAAAGTGTAAATAAGGACCAAATTTTATAATAAATATTATGAAATAGGAAGAAAATATTCAAATGAGGAGGGGATCAAGGAAAGGGGGAAAGGAGAAAGTAAAAAATGAAAAAGTAAAAATAAATGAGAAAGGAAGGAAAATAAGGAAATGAAGCTTTGTAAATGGTGGGGGAGGGTAAAGGCAAGGGGGGGAAACTGAAAGAAACAGGATACATCTTGTACAGGTACAAACTCTCTATGATGAATGTGATTACTATGTATATTACAAATGTACCAGTAAAATATGTGTCAATGTGTCAAATATTCTTAACATACAATTTGTGTGGTAAGGGAGGTTTAGAGGGTAGGGACAGATTTTTGTTAAACTTTGAGTAGAATTAATTATTAAACTCAGTTGTTACAACCTACCAAAACTCACTAGTAAATTACTAGATGTATAGGGAGAGAAAATTATGAATCATATGAAAATTGTTCTGAAGAGGAAATTAGACAATGGGTTGTTCAACAAGATCAAAAAGAGTCTGTGAACAGTTTGTATTTAGAATATCTGGAAGTTTCTAATGTTGGTGAAATAAAGCCAACAGTAACTTGGCCAGCTTCTCACTCATACATTCTGCCCATAAGAGTGCGATGATGTTAATACTGAGATTGTTGTTTCATTAAAGGTTTCAGAAACTTCCATTGTTTTGTAAGTGAAACCAAGACACTCGACTTCTGGGAAGAAACAGTACAAAACTGCATTCTGCTTGCAACTTGTTTTAATCGTAAACTCTCTAGATGGTTAAAACCTTTTATTTGGAAGTAAAACCTGATAACAAGAAAACTTTGTACATTATTCATTAATATCTACACAATACATGTCAAGGTGCCAAAGCAACTTTAGTAATTATTTTTAATGGCATCTGAATTCTGTGATGTGCAGTAAAAGCAAAAATAAGAAAGCACAAATTTATGTAAGTAAAGATTCTCATGGTGAAAATCTTGAGAATATTTTAAAATAATTTATTTTTACTACTACCTGAATTTCCTATTTTATAGTACATTTAAAAAGTCTTTGTTCAATTTACCTTCAAAGATAAAATGCTTTATTTTAACTTCATTTAATTTATTCATTTCCTTTTCATAAAGTATAAATTTTACTTATATATGAGCACTAGTTGTGGTTGAAACATTGTGTAAACTTGAGAAGTTTCAAAGTTTAACTAAATGACTTGGCAAGGAGCCAGGTTCCTCA
This sequence comes from Dinomys branickii, assembly GCA_004027595.1. Taxonomy (NCBI): domain Eukaryota; kingdom Metazoa; phylum Chordata; class Mammalia; order Rodentia; family Dinomyidae; genus Dinomys; species Dinomys branickii. The sequence goes on from PVLD010017210.1 coordinate 33,656, forward strand.
TTTTGTAAACTTCATCATCATAGGCAAGAGGAGGGCATGAGGATGGTGTGATTGCTATAACCGCCCTTGGGGCTGATAGTCTGCTCACAACGTAAGGGAGGAAAAAAGGCTTGATCTTCCCCCTTTTACTCTTGTTGCTTTTGCTGACTTCTACCACCTGGAACTTTTGGCCCTGGGCCATGCCACCCTGTCTTAGAGCCAGCTGATTATAAACTGAAACCTCCAAAGCGTAAGTTAAATAAACCTTTCCTTCATCAATTTTTGGTGTCAGGTATTCTATCTCAAGAATGAGAGAAAATTAACCAAGACAAAATTTGGTACTAGAAGTGGGGTCATTGCTGTGAGTATACCTGATTATGTGGCTTAAGAGCTTCTGGAAATGCCTGTGGAAAGTGTTTGGAAAGGTTCCGAGATGTTATCTGGAAGAGCAGAGCTGGAACGCCTCTGGCTGTTCTGTCTGGGAGATTCTGGTCAGAGCTCAGAAGACCAGAGGCTGATAGAAATCCTGCTGGTAAAGACCAGGTTCAGAGGTTTCTGTTGGGAAGAAGGACTGCATGGGGTGCTGGCCTACAGAGGATGTATGTTATGGCTTGGCAGAAAGATTGTCTGCATTATGCTCCTGTCCAGAGTTTTTGTCTGAGACTAAGATTTCATGTTTTTTTTTTTTTTTTTTCGCGGTACTGGGGATCGAACTCAGGACCCAGGCAGGCGCTTATTCCACTGAGCTATATCCACAGCCCCAGAGTAAGATTAAAGAAAGCTGACTAATTAATCTGTCAGAAGAAATTTCAAAGCAGTCTAACGTAGAGGCAGCAGCATGGCTATTGGGGGCTTTTAGCCAGATCTATGTTGAGGACCAAGAGAAAGAGCCCAGCATGGTGATTTAAAATGGCCCAAAAAGAAGCTAAAGTAAAGCTGTGGACTACAAGATAGAGCAAAGGAGATCTTGATTGCTGAGAAGGAACAGAAAAATATAAAAGATGGCCTGAGGGCATCAGAAGAAGCAGCACATCTCTACTCTTTGTTGCCTCAAAATTACAAAAGTGAAAGACTTCGCTTGAAGAAAGCTACAGAATGACGTGTTTCAGAAAGGGGGAAGCATAGAGAATTTCTTCCTCAGAACTCGATTCAGAGTGCCCAGTGATCCAGGCATTCAACTCCTACAGCTGAAAGAGAGGAAAGCCTAGCTACTACTCCAACTGGCAGGTGACCTTGTCCAGTCACATGGCACTAGTTTTAGGTTCATGCAGAATGCAAGAATTATGGTTTACAAAAGGCATCCACCTCAATTTCAGAAGTCCTGCGAGACCAGACAGTACGCCCCTAATAGGGCAGTGCATGAAACTGCAACTTTTAAGCCAAAAATATAGTGGAGACTCAAGAAGTTTGAAAAAGCTAGGCACATGGATCATCTAAGGAAAGCTGCAAGGATGGAGCAAAACATCACTAAATTAGAAGCCGTGGGAACTGTAACCACCGAAGAGCCATGAGGCTGGAATTACTCAAGCACTTTGGAGCTCATATTTGCCACAGATTGCTTCAGATGCTGGATGTGGAATTGCAGGACTTAATGTTAGCCCTACTGGATTTTGGACTTGCTTTGGTTCCAATCATTTCTATTCCCCTGTTTGTAACTTCTGGAATGACAATGTTTATTTTGTGCCATTGAATTTTGGAATTGTCTAACTTTTCATTTGTTCAGTGGGTTTCAACTAGGAATTTGCTTTACATCTCCAAGGAGACTTGGGCCTTGGTGTTTTCAGCAATAATGAAACTGTTAGGACTTTGGCAACTCTTTCGGATGGACTAAATGCCTTTTGCATAAAGAGATACATACGGGTCTTTGGGTGGCAAGGCATGAAATGTTATTGTTCTAATGTAATATAATGTTAATAAAGTTAATTTTGGTTCTTAAGGATTTTTAAATATGTGTTACAATGTTAAAATTGTAAAATGTTAAAAATAAGCATGTCTTTATATCTTAAAACTAGCTTAAAGAAGAAGGTCTGTTTGCCAAGTTGACAAGGAGTGGATTGTAATGGTTGATAGACTGTGTCAGTTTGACAAGATTAGAAATAACTAAGTGACTCAGTAGGGGGCCATTGTCCTCGCTTTAAAAACATCCTCATTCTGTGCAACAGGAGGGCACAGAGTAGATGTGAGTATTATAATCATCCTAGGGGATGGTATACAGCTTACAGAATAAGGGAGGAACAGACGCTTTCTCTCCCCACCTTTGCTCATGTTGCTTTTGCTGTCTTCTGCTGCCTTGACCTGTTGTCCCTGTTCCATGCCACCCTGCCTTGAAGCCAGCTGATTATGGAATGAAACCTCTAAAAACTGTTAGCTAAATAAATCTTTCCTTCCTTAATCTTGGATATTTTACTTGTATATGAACAATAGTAATATTAAATAGAGGTATAGAATTGCTATATGTTAGAGTTGATACATTGCGTCAACTTTCAGAGTCTAGAAGCTTGGCTAAGCGACTCAGCAGTTGTATTCTGGGGTTGAAAAGGACATGCCCTTCCTGCCCCAGAGTGTTTTGGCGTTCATCCTGAGCCTGTGCAGGAGGAGGGCACTGAGACGGTGCAGCGCAGGCAGACAACCAGTGTACAAAACAAGGGAGCAAGGGAGGTTTTCTGCCCCGCCCATTTGCTCTTGTTGCTGTTGCTGTCTTCCCCGGCTATGAGTGTTTCCCTCTGCCTTGTGCCACCCTGCTTTGGAGCCGGAGGAGCATGGACTGAAACCCCCACAAACTGTGAGCTGAACAAAGCTTTTCTCCCTTAATTTGGGGGGTCAGGTATTTTGTCTCAGCAAAGAGAGAAAAGTAACCAAGACACCACATGACTATTAAAATTCACTGTTACCCAAAGACAATACTCATTAAATTTTCTCATATTGGTTCAAACAAATCTGATGATATGATTTAGAAAACTATGCAATTTATGAGTTACTTGAATTAAAGTTCACAGTCAAAGAATTATGTAAAATAAGTAATTTTTCTACATTTTGCTGATCACGTGGATATGAAGAAAAATAGTCAGTAATGAAACTGTTATTAAGCAGGTGGCGATTTGACATCATGCAGGCAAACCATCTGGTGAAGAGACTAAAATTTCATAGTCCATAGATCTTTTCCATAGCATAGAAACCTAACAGATTCCTACCACTTTTGGAAAAATGGGCTGTAATACTTTAAAATGCAGAGACAAACATTATAAATTTCATGATTCTACATGAGCTTTTCAATGTTTAATTCATATTTTTTAAGTTCTGTTGACAATTTCTATCATTGCATTGAATGTATCTGTGAAAATTAGAGCTTTCTTTTTTAAAAAAATTATTTTATGAATGTATAATTCCTCCAAGCATTAGTCATTACATTATTCTTAAATATTTAGTTTCAATTATTGAATATAACTTTCCCTCAGCAGAGAATTTCATCTTACTTAACATACCTTAAGTGATTTAACACATCCTAAAATGAAATATTTATTTCTATTCTGAATAATATTTTATTTATATGTAATATGTCTAATTGTAAAATAACATAATTTATATATAGTCTAAGTTTAGACAGACATTTAAGTATTTTTAACCAATAGAGAATATAAACCAACAGTAAAACATTGGAGAAATACTACTACCATCCAGAAAATATATATGCAAAGAAGTTTTAATTTCCATCTGGATTATTTACACCTACATACTCATGCACACGTGCAAACACATATGTGCACACACACAGCATGTTTCAATTTTGAAAAAAATACACTGCTGGGGATATAGCTCAGTGGAATAAGCGCCTGCCTAGCAAGCACAGGGTCCTGAGTTTGATCCCCAGTACCACCAAAAAAAAAAAAAAAGAAAGAAAAAAATACACTATTATAATAAATGTTATCTCTGAATTTTTACTTGAAATTGTGGGATAATTTTCAGTGATAAGTTTTTGGCATTATACATTTTCAAGAATGCAAGTTATATTTTAGGTTTATAGAACACATGAGTATTTTATTTTTATTTTAGTATATTACATATTTTTCTAGGTATTTTGGAGATGGAGTCTAAAATGCTAGAGTAAACCAGGCCTAGGGGTACATCCTTGTAATCTCAGGTACTCAGGAATCTACAAGTCAACTCAGCCTATAAACTTAGAGAGATTCAGGATCAAAATTAAAACATAAAGGCTGGGATGCAACTTTGTGCTTCCTTGGCTCAATCTCAAGGAAAAAAGTCAGAGTAAAATGATATTTCCATTTAGCACCTGCGTTTCAATTTCAAAACCAGTTTCCTCTCTCTCCTTATTTTCTAAAGGTTTTTAATAGGCATTATTCTCCTCCAATATTATGTGTATGTTTTTTCATGGATGAAATATCTTCACACAAAGATTTGTTACATATCTTTGAATTTCTTACTAAAACTTACTCCAGTTAAAGTAAGTTTCATTAATTGAAAAATCAATACAATGATCGTCAAATCTATGTACACAAAGAGATTGCTAATATATTATGTTTGTTTCTTTTATTATTCCAAATGTAATACATGATTTTCTGTTGTTGGAATTTCATCAATCTGACTTCATTATGGAGCTAGTAAAATTATGCATATTTATACTCTTATTTTAATCAAACTGTGTATACTTTAAATATTGCCTATTTGGTACATTTACCAAAATTAATGCAAGCACACAATTACTCTAAGGAGTACCTTCATATACAGGGAAAAGGCTGAAAATCACGTTTAGTGGAATAAGCCTGATATAGAAAGACAAGTACTGCATGTTCTGTCTCATACATAGAAGTTCAAAGAGCAGTCCAGAAAGTAGAGTAGTGATTACGAAAAACCAGGAATGGAGTAGGGAGGGTGTATAAAGGGACACTGTATACAATCAGTGTGCACTCTGCATGTACTGAAAGGTCACCCTGAGCCCCAGTAATATGTATTATTAGTTCATACTAAAAATTTTGAAGTGTTTCTACTTTTGCATATTGAGTGCAAATTGATCTATTTTATTCATTTGATTGCTAATATTTAAATTTAAATTTCAAACTTTTCAGGAAAAATATTTAAAAATTTCTTTTGTGCAATAATTTCTTCATGGATGTCACTTACCCATATGTATTAATGGATCATCTAATTTTTTTTTCCTTCTGGAATTTGTTTTTCAGTATTACAAAAAATGTAGAGTTCTTACCATATTCATCAGAATAAAATCATGTGAATTTTTAATAAATAAGAATCTGGGAATAGTTAGATTACAAGAAAAAATAAAGAGATAAATAATGCAGTCACTAAATTAAATAAGCAAAATGGAGACACAAACCAAATTCTTCTTGTAAAACAACCTGGTTAAAAATGGGAAAAACTGGGCTTAATACATGCAGCTCACACTGACACTAGCAAGAAGTAGCAAAATGCGGTGTGATATGATTTTCAATGAGTAATCACTATAAATTTATATAGTGATTATTCAGAATATAAACAGCATAGGAAAAACAACTGCTATTAGTATATTTGCTGTAATTGAGGGATTATGTTAGCATGTTATGTCGTCATTTTAATCAGTTATGTATTCGCTATTGTTCATTAGTTCCCCATTTATTTAAATAATGAATTTACTCATTTATTCATTTACTTGTTTAGATACTTTCTGCTACTGGGGACTGAGCCTAAATTCTTCATATTAAACTACTTTTCAAGTCATATTTTAACAAGTTATTAATTTTTAGCAGAATCTTAACTAATAGGCACAGTTTGAACTTGAGCTTGCAGCCCTGCTGCCTTCACATCCCAAACCACTGGGACTGCGAGCCTCCATCACCAGGTCCAACTTAGCTTTATACTTTTATATAAGACAGTCGTGAAATTTAGAAAAACTTAATTACTCTTAAAATTAAAAAATTTAAGGCAACAATAAAATTACACTTGAAATATGAAATTTCATTTCAGGATATTTCTATTTTGTGTGTTCAAAATATTAAGATAAGTCAATGTGATGTCGTATTTGTATATAAAATACTAATGTCTTTTAAAAACTTAAATGTTAAATCAAACAAGTATAAACATATGTGATTCCATGTGAACTGAGTTTAATGTGTACACAAATAAAATGTAAAGATAATTTATAAAGCATAGCTTAGATATTGTTTTTAAAGATCATGTCCAAGCAAATATCCTCTTTGCTGCTGGTGGTGGAGTTTTATATTAGCATTAATATACACAAATGAAAGTCAATCTTATTACATTTATGTTTTACACTAATGATCTTTAAAGTCTCAACCCCCACACCCTGTTCTGATTGTTTTCATGTTTGAAAAATATATGTAATCATGGCATTTTTAGAAAATAGAATGTCTCCAGAATTATATCCCCAAAAGAAAAGTATTGCAAAATATATCTATTTTTTATTTTGAAATTAGGGTATTTATTTTAGGATCAATTTCTTCTTACACTGTATATTGTAATAGAATTATTTTATCTAAAAGCAATTTAAATCTGCAACATATCAAACTGTAATTAAAGATTACGGTTCCATTAAAAGGTACTGTTTTAGTTAATTCCAAATAAAATACTTCATGAAAGTTCAATGTTATATACAATTAAGAACACAGATAATATCTTGTAAGTATGGATTGGGTTTGGGATTTTATATGAATATTAACACCTGAATTTCAATAGTGTATGTGCCAGATTTTAGATTTCGTTAAGTTACTACATTTTTTCCTCTTGATATATTTACAAAGTGTACTGTATACTTGTATAAATATGTGTATATCTTCTCGGAAATACTATGAAGTTTTACATCTTTCATATTGTAAATCTTAACTTCTGGTCAAGGGAATATAGTATATTAATGCTATAATGTGTTTTCTCAGCTCCAAATATATAAAAATGAGAAAACATAATATAAACATAATTAATTGATCAGGCAAAACCAGTTTGGAATAAAAGAAGTAAACATATACATTGGTGAAAGCATGAGCCTTTGGCCTATACCAAATGGTCCAATAACAGGTTTAGAGTGAGCATATTTTTGATACTCAAAGAGTTACTTAAAAAAAGAAATTTAAAAGAAAAATGCATGAAATGTCTTAATTAAGAATTCTTCATTGTGAGGGACTTCCGGGAAGATGGCGACCAGGTGAGCAGCAAAGGAGCGATCCTCCTTGATAAACACCACCAGCTCGAGACAGACTAGGCGAGCATGAATGCCGGGACCTCAGCTGGGAAGATCAAACTGAACGTGTTTCTCTGAGGTGCCAGGGGAGATGCAGTAGGGCGGCCCAAACTGCCGTGGCGAGACGCGGGAAAGCCCCAGACGCTGGGAGCCAAGACGCTCCGCGCGGGTAGGGGGCTTGGCTGGGTCCGAGCGCCCCGGGGGCACAGTCAGCTCGGTCCCCCCCGCCTCCAGAGCCAGCACAGCTTTCCGGCGACTCCCCACAGAGATCGGCTTTTTAGCAGCGGCAACGCCCGGCAGTCTCACATTTCGCGCACATCGGGCAGGCTGCGCAGCCTAGGCCCTCGGCAGCCTGCGGTCCGTGGCCAGGGCGGCGCGAGGAGCAGAGGAGCGGAGCATCCCGCTCCCTCCCCCGGACCCGGGGAGCGCGAGGAAACAAGTGGCTGCGAGCGGCAGATCGCGAGCATAGCACAAAAAACTGGCACCTTGGAACCTTCCTGCCTGCAGGGACTCCGAAAACTGGTGAGCTATCTGCGCTCGCGACCAGATCACCGAGTGGGGGAGGAGATCCATCCCTATACCCGCAGGGAACCCTGGGAGGGCGGGGGAGCTGTCCTACACACCTCACCCAGGTCTCTGGCTAGGGAGTACCTAACCAACATCTGTACAGCCTTTTAAGCGGAACTCTCAGCAGAAAGCTTAAGGGACATCCCCCAAAGAAAAGTCATTGGAGCAGCCTCTGCAGCAGACCTTTGCCTGCTGAACTGCCTGGGGAATCTATTGCTTAATATTTTGAATCAGATACCCAGAAAAGGAAAGACAGAAGAACAAATCTCAGCAGAAAGCTTAAGGGACATTCTCCCAAAGAGAAGGAATCATTGGAGCAGCCTTTGCAGCAGACCTCCACCGGCTGAACTGCCTGTGGAATGTATAGCTCCACAGTTTGAATCTGATAGCCAAAAATGGGAAAACAGAGGAGCAAAACGCAGTCTCAAAACTCAACCCCACCCAGAAAAAGTTTTCAATGTGAAGATACAGGGGAACCAGGAAGCCTCATAACTTCAAGATATGAAACAATTGTATCCAAAATGAAACAACTCCAACAGGCCATGAAAGAGCTTAAAGCAGAAATAACCCAAAAACCCGCAAAGATTTCTCAGATAAAAAACGAGCTGAAAACAATGATGAAAGAAATGTTCCATTCACACACACAAGAAATAGACAGAAGTCTAGAAGAAAATAGGAAACAAATGGAAACCTTACAAGAGCAATTCAGGAATGAATTACCAATAATGAAACAGGTCCAAAGAGAATGCCAGGATTTGAAAACTAACACTGAAAGCATGAAAAACCGTTTAAATGAAACCAAAGATAGAATTTCAGAACTTGAAGACAGCATGGCAGCTTATGAACGTGAAAGGAAGAACCTCGTGACATCATCAAAGACACAAGAAAAGTCAATCCAACAGCTGCAAGATGAGGCAAAAGGTAACAATATTCGAATTATAGGAGTGTGTGAAACAGCAGGAGATCTCACAAATGATATGAAAGGAATATTTGATGTAATAATAGCAGAAAATTTCCCAAACAAGCTAAAAGATTCTGAAGTTCAGTTAAGCGAAGCATATAGAACACCAATGATCCATAACCCAAAGAAAAACACACACAGGCATATAATAATCAAGATCCCAGATATCCAGCAAAAGAACACAATATTAAAAGCTGCCAGAGAAATGAAACAGATCACCTATAAAGGAAAGCCC
>PVLD010017211.1:0-42596 GCA_004027595.1 Dinomys branickii
TTCAGATCCTTCTTGGGTTCAGGGTACACACCTCTCTCCTTTCTGTCTTCATATTGCTATATTCCATTGTCTGGGTGGTAATCCTCTGGGAGGTTCTCTCTCTGCTGCCTACCCGGTCGCCATCTTCCCGGAAGTCCCTACCAACAATCAAATGGCAAATGCAAGACGCAGAAACCCTCCTGCTAATCTGAGATCGCATAGCTGATCAGAAGTCTGGGTGCTGGGTCTATGGATTCCATTCTTCACTGGGTCTCACTGCGTTCTGTTCAGAGAGATTTCCTCCTTCACTTAAATGTGTGACTTGGAAGCAGCAGCGGTTCAAGGCACAGATTCGAGAATGTGCAGTCAGTGCTGTCACAGACATTTCACCTTTCCTCAACTCCTCCTCCTCCTACCACAACACACAGCTGTCTTCTCCATGCCTCTGGAATTTTGCCTATAGCAGTAACGGCCACTACCATTCACTTTGATTTTACAGAAGGCTTGGCTCTGAGCCACGTGCTTTAGCCCCCTTGCTTCTCCTTATCCCTCACTACCACTCTACAAGATAGGTATGATCACCAGCTTCACAGACGAGAAATCTAAATTCAGAGAGTTGAACCAGAGTGGATCCCGGGGTTGTGTGTCTGGAGGATGGGCTTGTAACCCGCATATCCATTTCCCTCAACAATCTTGCAGGCAACTTGCCGCCACAACTCCCTGGGTCAGAATTCAAAATACATAGGGATGGACTGCTGGAGCCTTAGATATCCTTCCCTCTGCCTGTGATCTTGCCATCCCAGTGATGACTTCCTTACTACCTGGACTCCTGAAAGACAGAACCTTTGTAGGAGTCCAATTCACCAGGGCTCTTGGAACTGCCTCATCCTGTCACCAGATGGCATCACTCCCCTTTGGAAGCCCAGTCAGGCACCCTGGGTTTGTGAAGGGAGTGAGGGGTATCAAGAAAGGGCTTTGGAGAAGCCAGAGCCCAGGAGACTGTGGAAGCAAAGCAGGAGACATACAGGGCCTGTCCCGTGGCAACTCCTTCAAGAATCTCCACCCTGTCACTCGTGCAGCACTCTACCCCTGCCAACGTGCACCGAACCCACAGCCACATCCCTACAGACACCCCCAGACCCCCACCCTGGGAAGATGAAAGAACAGCACCTGGGCTTTCCCCAAGTGTGCTCTTCGGCACATTCCACAGGGCAGATTACCCACACATGGCAGATACACAGCACACATATATGTGCATTAGGTACCAGTTTTCACAGCCTATACTTTAACATCTAAGCACACATCAATACAAAGCCTCAGATAATTCAGGACCACATACCAAGCATAGTTCTGGAACATTGGTTCTGAATCATTAAAAAGCAATTTCTTGGCCTTTTTGGTAGATTACCTCTAGACTCTGTCCTGCCCTGCTGTACCTGTTCCTCTCTCCTTTGTGGTGTGCCTGAAAAGAAGAGGTCTCCATCTGAAAGTAGTAGAAATCATTTGTGCAGCGCTCCCCAGCAACAGAGAAAAGGCAAGAGAGGCCCAGCTCTAGTCCCCGTACTAAGCACTACAGTCTTAGGCACCCTTTACCTGTCCCTGTCCCAAACACACCCACTTCTTGAGGTAGGAAAATCCACACCACAAAATCCTTTAGAACTCAAGCTTCTCCCTCCTCCATCCCCCTTCTCTCTCTTTTTTTTTTTTTTTTTTTTTTGGCAGTACTGGGGATCAAACTCAGGACACTGTGCTTGCTAGGCAAGCGCTTATTCCACTGAGCTATATCTCCCTCCCTCCATCCCCCTTCTCTATGACACTTTTTCCCAGCTCCTCCTCGTCGGCTTTCCTGACGCAAGCGCTCCCACCAGCGTACCACCCAACTGCTCCTGTGCTTGCTCCTGCACCTCCCTGGGACTGGGAGGTGAGGCTTCTGCCCAATATCCGCTCATGCCCTCGGGCTGGCTGTGCAAGACTACTACCACAAGTGTCCAGGAGTGTCACAGCACTACCAAGAATGGGATCAGGCCACCAGGGGACCCCCACCTAGACAAAGAGGAAATCTCAATCATTCGCCAGCTGACTAGCCCTTCCTGGTGGTACCAACAGTTCTGCAGAACATGAGTAGAGGGGACACTAGCTTATTCCTCAGGATGTTTGCAAAGTGGCCAACTCTACCTGAGTATCTCCATGTCTACCATTCTCATTCTACAGAGGAAAACACTGAGGCTCCACATGAACAATTTAAACCTCCACTTTGCCAGTCGCTGCTACAATCTACAGACGTCAGTCCCCACCTCCTGCTCTCATAGGTTCAACTTCATAGAGGAGACAAAGGCCCAAGTGGGAACTGAGGCAGCAACCTCCATCTCCATCCAGCTGCAATGTACCAAGGCCCAGCCCGAGAGGAGTCCCATGAAACATTTCAGATACTTATACTACAATATATAAATTGTTTATCCCAAACTCAAATTGAACTAACACTACATATTTTCTCTGCCAACCCTACCTCTGAGCCTCTGTTCAGCCACAGGCCCCAAGGACTTTCTTCCTGTGGCCTCCCAGGGACTCACCCTAATGATCAGCAAAACGGCAAGAAGCAAGTCAGAACAGCTGCTTCCAAAGGAGTCTCAATCAAAACTTCTTTACCCAAAAGCTAATGATGTGAGTGATATCAGACTCAAATTACCCCCTCTACCCTGTCTCTAAACTCCATCACTGAGTTTGGACTAATACAGTGATGGTTAGGGACCAAAAAAATAGCATCTATTACTCTATTTGGAAGCATTTGGAGGAACAGATAGCTTAATGGTTGAGTCCAGCTATGGAGGCAAAACAGACCTGGATCTTAGTATAACTGCTCCCAGCCAGCTGTGGGTACACACCCGTAACCTCAGTACTCTGCGGGGCGGAGGCAGGAGGTCCCAAGTCCAAGTCCCACCTCTGCAACCCTGTTTCAAAAAGTAAGACGCTAATGGGAATATAGCTCAGTGTGAAGGCCCTGGGTTCAATGCTCAATGCCACACAAAAACAACAAAAACTGGAGTTCCCATTCACCAGCTGTTGGACCTCAACCTAGTTATTTCACTTCTTTTAAACTTGAATTTCCCCTGCTGGAAAAGTATGCCTTTTTTGAGCTGGGCGTGGTGGCACATACCTCTAATCCCAGCACTTGGGAGGCTGAGGCAGGAGGATCGTTGTGAATTCAAGACCAGCCTGGGCTACAAAGTGAGCTCGAGGTCAGCCTCAACTGCATAGCGAGACCCTGTCTCAAAAAGACAAAAAAAAAGAAAAGAAAAGAAGCCAGTTCCAGGTGAGTACTCTACCACTGAGCTACATCCTCAGTCCCATTTCATTTTACCCTAAGACAGGACCTTGCTAAGTTGCCCAGGTTGGCTTCAAACTTGAAATTCTTCTGCCGCCATGGCTGGCTTCCCAAACTCATGAGAATGAAATGTAAAGTGCCTAGCTTGGGCCCTGGCCCACGGCAAGTGCTAAGTAAGCGGCACCTCTTCCTGCCTTGGTTGTTCTTGATCTCTCACTGCTCCCCCATCAATCCTGGTTTCTCTTTGCTGCCATTACTATCTGCTGGAGGAGTCAGACTCCCATATTTCAGTGAGAAACAAGATATATATGAATATAGGACACCCTTTTCAGCAGCACTAAAAAGTAATGAAATTGCCACACTTGACAACCTGCTCACTCTGTCCCAGCAGAGAATGTAAAACTGAGTCGGGGAATAGAGGCAGGAGAACCTTATCTGGACCAACTCCTGAAGAATCAAGAGTGAAGCGTACTTGAGGTCAAGGAGCCACTTTCTGCCACGAAATGAAACATGCCACCCTCCCTGAACCAGCCCATCCATCTTGCCCTCCTCCTGGGATGAGGGCATTTGAAATCCTTGCCCAGAGCACATTTACTTCATTTGGTGAAGTTCTCTGGAAGAGCAATGAGTGATGTCATAATCAGAGTAGAGGCCAAATGGGGGTGTGCTGTGCTCTGCCCCACCCCTACAACGGACACGCCCTGCACAAAGCAGATACTGGAGCGTGAAAAAGGTCAAACTCTGCCCCCAGGTACCTGGGCACCTGTCTGGTGCTCCAGTTACCATTCCCCTGCCCACTGGCCCTGCCTTTCCCGGCGGCCACGCTCCAGTACGGGTTGGAGGTTGGGGAACTGGGTGTAGGGAAGAGTTGAAGAAAGTATCCCCAGATGTTTTGTTCTGTTTGTTTTGTTGAGGCAAATTCTTGTTATGAACTCCTGGCAATCCTCCTGCCTCAGCCTCCCAAGTGCCAGAATTATAGATGTGTGCCACCACCTCAAACTTATGCCCTACTTCTTTTGCCTCAGTGTCCTCTGGGAGGAAACAGCAGTACAGTTGACACTGAGGGACAGTCAATACTGACCAGGCCTTCAATCTCCTAGAAGCCTCTTGAGTTTTGGCAACTGTCTATTTTGTAGCTACCTTTCTACATGATTCAAAAATCTCTGGCCTAACCCATTTGAAGGCACTCTGGGGACTGTGGGGGCAAACCCGGATGAACGCTCAGGTCAGACAGCTTCCCACTCCATCACTCCTTTCATTTCAGAAGTACGTAGAGTTCAGTGGTTTCGTCTAGTGGAGGAAGGTAGTCTGGCTGTCAGTGCAGGGCTCAGAGTCCCTCCACCACCATTATCAGGAGCAATCACCTCCTGCCCCTCCACAGACCCAGCTGCCCTGGGCCTGGGCCTCTGAGAAGCTGCTAGATATAGCCTGGAGCACCTAGTTAGTCCTAGAAGCCAAAGCCATCAAGGAGAGGCATTTCTAGTGCAGAGGGTGTCTGGGGCTCTTACCATGAGAGAAGCTTTCCTTCATTCTCTTAGAGATGAGGGTGCCTCTCTATGAAAGGGAGCCCCCTCTAACCAGCTCCTGGTTCACTAGGTCCAAACTTGTCACAAGATAGACTTTTATGAAGTCACAAAGCTGGCTACCTCTACATGGGGCCAGGGATCAGGGCAATCTGAGGCTGGAGGGCAGCAGGACTTGTGGACAGGGAGAATTCTAAGGTTAGGCTTTGGACTCCAAAGGAACTCTCTGGGTTAGCCTCAGGCTGTAGGTCTCTGACACCTGGCGATGGGGGCCATTTCTCAGTGTCAGTCACTGTCAAAAGCCAAGAACTGCTGAGGGTTGGAGCTGTGGTCCTTGACTGTAGGCCTGTCCCTTGAGACCCTTGGCATGGGGGAAGGTCTCTTGCCCCAAGTGAGTGCATATAAGGGTCCTATTCACTGATGGTTTTCTTGCTCCATGGAAAAGGGAAGTTAAGATCCCTAAGTGAGGACCAGCTCTTCCCCTCAGTGTGGCCCATCTATGATCAACTATTTGAATACTCTACCGCTCTTTGAGCAGGCAGGTACCAGTCCATGATGCCACATGGAAAAGCTGACCTGGCGGCCATGGGGGCTTCTCTCCCTGCTGGACTTCAAAGAGAAAGAATTTCAGCACCAACAAGAGAGCACAGTCTCTCTCTCTCTCTCTCTCTCTCTCTCTCTCTCTCTCTCTCTCTCTCTCTCTCTCCCTTTCAGTGAAGGTGCACCTACAGCATGCATGTTGTTTTTCTTTCAAGACAAAAGATGTTCATATATGAGTTGTTTTTTTCTAAATTAAAACCTCATAACTGAAATTTAATTGCAGTGTTAGCATTCTGTGATAGATAAGTGGGTTTGGGTTGCAGTTTGGGCACCCCTCACTGCTCTAGGAGCATACAGTCCCGTTTCCCAAGACAAACTCAGAGGAGAAAACAGGGAGGAGGAGAACATCCCACCCAGAAAGAATGGCGAGGGTGCCTTGGAAGATCACAGTTTGTGTATGGGGGTAGGGAAAGGGCCACTTGATCGAAGCTCTCTTTAAAAAAAAAAAAATGAATATCCAGGCATGGTGGCATATACCTGTAATCTTAGCGTTGAGGGAGGGTAAGTACTGCCAGGGCAACTTAGTGAGACTCTATCTCAAAATAAATTTAAAAAGATTAACGAGATAGCTCAATGAGGCAACATCCCTAGTACCCAAAAAAAAAAGCATAGTGTGGTGGTGAACACCTGCAAGTTCAAGCCTAGCACAGGCAACTTAGTAATTTAGAGAGTCCCTGTCTCTAAATAAAACATTTAAAAAGGACTGGGGATGTAACCCAGTGCAAAGGCCATGGGTTCAGTTCCCAGTACCAAAAGAACAAAACTGTGCTTCCAGTTAAGATTCCAAAAGAGGTTCTTACTTTGTATCCAGTTCTGGACCCTGCTAATTTTGTCCTGAAAAGGACACAATACATGGCAGAGATTACAGGTCCTGCCCTTAAGGGCACACAGCCTAGGGACTGAGGGCCATGCCAGATGCCTCCTTTACAAAGAAGGTTACCATTTCAGGAAGCAGTAGTGGGGCAGCACAGAACCAGGTGCCATGAATCCAAGTGCAGGGCCTTACATTTAGCTGAAGTTAAGAACAGAGGCCAGGGGGACTGCAGTCAGTGGCTTACACCCGTCGTCCCTGCACTTTGAGAGGCTGAGGCAGGAGGATGCAAACACCTGAGCAATTTAGAGAGAACTTGTCTCAGAATACAATTATTCTTAAACTGGCCATGGTGGTGTATGCCTGTAATCCCAGCACTCAAGAGGCTGAGGCAGAATCATTGCAAGTTCAAGGCCATCCTGGGCTACAAAGTGAGTTCAAGACCAGCCTGAACTGCATAGTAAAACCCTGTCTCAAAAAGACAAAAAAAATTTTTTTTTTGAAAAATGGGCTAGGGATGTAGCTCAGTGGTAGAGTACATGCCTAACAAGCAATGAGTGAGCCCCTGAGTTCTATCTCTAGCACCACCAAAGAGGAGGAGGAAGAGGAGGCAGATGCCAGCTATCCTTTTTGTTCCCAGGATTTTGAAACAAATGACTTCAGAAGCTCTTACCTAAGGTGACCAGTTGACCCTTGAGGCAGAGGGTGAGTTCAGTTTGTCTAGCCGGTAGATTGTTTGTCTCTAGTCTCCTGTGATGTTCCTAACACATCAGAGAGGTTTCTTTGTTTCTTTCTCTTATTTTGTCTTTTTGAGACAGGGTTTCACTATGCAGTTCAGGCCGGCCTTGAGCTCACTGTGTAGCCCAGGCTGGTCTCTAACTCCCAAGGATCCTTCTGCCTCAGCCTCCTGAGTGCTGGGATTACAGGCGGGTGTCACCACGCCTGGCCAGAAAGGTTTCATTACCTCCGCCCCAAAGGTGTGGCCTCCTTGAGGCTGATGATTACTTAAGAAGCTGCTCTGCTCCTAAACTGGGGCCCGAAGCTAGTAAAGAGGACTAAGGATAGAGAAGACAGACCTGCCTGATTTTCCATATAAGCTTTTTTCTACTCTGACTTTTTTAAGAGTCCGTGAACATGTACTACTTTGATAAAAATAAAGTTCTATTGAAAAGTAACATTATACATGTCCTTACACACTTGTCAAAACTCATAGCAAGTTCAATAGGAGAATGAACCCTAATGTAGACTGCGGACTTTGTTACATTAGTGCTGTGTCAATGTCGGTTCAGTGATTGCAACCAATCCAACGGTGCTGGGGGTGCAGCTCAGGGTTGTCAGGGGTAGCATGTGCCATGCCCTGGGTTTACTCCCCAGCACTGAAAACAAAATTTTTTTAACAGGGTAACAAAATACCAAGCTGGTGTGGGATGTTGATAACGGACGTGGCCTCTGTATGGGAGTATAGGAACACTTCACCTTCTGGCCAGTTCTGCTGTGAGTTCAACTTGTTCTAAAAAATAGCCTATTTATAAATAGAATCAAACAAAGCTCACTTCATGGAGTTTGCAAGGACTGCACGAACTGGGAAATAAAAGGGTTATCCCGGCCCAGGTGAGTTTTGTTACTTTTTCTTTTTAAGAGACGGTCTCACCACGTTGCCCAGACTGTCCTCAGACTCCTGGGCTGGAGCAGCGCCTCTGCCTCTGCCCCCTTAGCATCTGGAACAACAGGTTATGTGTCAGGGCACTCGGCTGGCTTTCTGTTTTATTGCCCTCTCTGCACTGCGGTCCCCTCAGCTGCCACTCAGGAGGGAGACGGTGGGGATCTTCCCTCCCACGCTTTGTGCTGAAGCATCAGAGGCTTTGTCACCAGCTTTTCCACATGGCTTAGCTGGTAATACTGCAAGCCAAGCCTCTGGTGACAATGACTAATTTCGCTAGGGCCAGAATTCTGCACTAGGCCCAGACAGCTGACAGGCACTGAGCACCTACTCTATGACAGGTCCTATGTTAACCTTTCAAAGTGTTCTCGCGATAGGCCTGTGACCTAGAGATCATGGTCCATCACAACAGGTGAGTAAGCTGGGGTCCTGAGAAGTTAACCTCAGAGGCCATTCGGTTACAAGGACAGTGCGTGTAGCCGAGGCCAGCTTTCAACTTGATGTGATCCTCCTGCCTCAGCCTCCCAAATGCTGGAGTTAACAGACGTGCACCACAATGCCTGGCTCACACAGGAGGCTGAGGCAGGAGGTTCACTGAGAGTTCAAGGCCAGCCTTGGCCGAGGAGCGAGTTCAGGAGCAGCCTGAACTGCATAGCGAGGCCCTGTCTCAAAAGGGCCCCGAATAATGATAATAATAATGGCAGTGTGGCGTCCCCAGCAGAAGCATCTCTAACCTCACATCCGACTGTGAGAGCATTTTTGGATCCCAGCAGTCCCCTGCTCTTCCCCAACCAGATACTGGGGACTGAACTCAGGGCTTCACCCATTTTAGGCCTCAGCTCCGTCACTGAGCTACAGCTCTAATTTCCTCCTGCTGCTCCTTCCTCTTGGATATTTTTAAATTTTGAAGTGGGATCTCCCTACATTTTCCAGCCTGGCTTTGAACTTGCACTTCTCCTGCCTTAGCCTCATTAAAATCACTAATGTGTATTGCTACAACCAGCTGCAACAATTCTTAACTCTTATAGCTCTTTACTTTCTTTGGAATCCTATCCACATTAGGCTGTCCAGACATGTCAAAGTCCGTACACATTTTCAGTGTCTTTATGGACACAGGCAACTCAAAGATTTTAGTTTATACATTTCAGTGACACAGGATTTAAAATTCTCAATGGTCCCTGAAAGGTTAAACCGTGTGCACGGCCAGGCAGGGGAAGCAGCAGGCCATATGTTAACAACTCACCGCATACTGAGCCAGGGGTAGATACAGCTGTAGTCCTAGCACTCAGGAAGCTGAGGCAAGAGTCGCTACAAGTTTGAAGCCAGCCCTGGATACCTGATAAGTTCAGGTCCAACCTGAACTATACAGCAAGACCCTGTCTCAAAAACAAATAAAAATGGTGCTGAATCAGTGAGAAACCCTCAGCCTTAAAGGTTAGATTGGCTCTTGACCACGGGCATTTTTTCTTTCTGTGTATGTGAGTGTGTTTTGAGACAGGGTCTTGCTGTGTGGTCTGGCTTTGAACTCACTACGTAGCCCAGGCTGGCCTCACACTCGCAGTTCTCCTGCTTCAGCCTCCCCAGCGCTGGTATTATAGGTACACATTACCATGCCCAGCTTTAGGGTCCATTTAACTTGTCAACTGTAGATTTTCAAGGTGGCTTACAAGGCCTTGTGTCACCTGCCTCTTTGCATCTCATTCATACAGATCTACCTCCTGACCTTTGTCTATCCTGTTACCCTTCTTTAGATTCCTTTCCTCCATCTTTTGCCCAATCCCAGCTCCAATCCCTGGCCTGATCTGCCTGCTCCGGCCTATCTTGTCACACTAGTTTAGGTTGGGCGCCTTCCTGGCAACTCCTGCTTCAGTTGGACCCATTGTGATGATATCTAAAACCTCCTTTAAAGCCAGGCATGGTGGCACATGCCTGTAACCTCAGCACTCTCAGAGGCTGAGGCAGGAGGACTGCAAGTTCAAGCTCAGCCTTCGCAACTTATCAAGACCCTATCTCAAAAATAAGCTCAAGTAAAATAAAAGGTGAATGAAAGCTCAGTGCAAAGGCCTGAAATTCAAACCCTAGTACCAAATCAACAACAGCAAAAATGAAAGTTCCTTTGAGCAAAATAAGGCAGTAACTGTAAAGAGAGATGGAGTATTTTTGGGGCCCCACAGGTGGGAACCCTGACCTTTCCCGCTTCCTTGTCTCTGGGACTCTCAGACCAATTGACCTCTGCCTGGTTGCTTCAAAGCTCTCTCCACCTTTGAAACTTGATGACAAATTTATGGGATACAGAATCGGATACCTGCAATCGGATATTCTCCCTGGGCCAATTAGCTAGTGGTAGTAAACGAAGACACATAACACCATGGCAGTTTCCAAGCCTCACTCCTGGGTGGGCCAGCTTTTTACAAAGGGGAGGACGGGCTAAAAAGACCCCAAAGGTATCTTCTGCAGCTCCTTCAGGGAATATTTACATTGTGCTTAAATCTTACAGTGGTGTAACTAAAACCAATTTAACACTTGCTTCTGGTCTCCTTTCTCAGTGGATGTAGCTCTTAGAACAGAGGCCAGGTTGGACAACTGTCTGTAGGAACAAAACAGAATTTGCCCAGTGAATATTTGTGGGACAAGGTACTATGAAAGGTCAGGAAAAAAACTGGCCTTCAGGTTCACGGGGGTATCACAGAAAAGGTAGCGTTGGGGCTGGGCATTACAGAGGAATGGGTTTACTAGCTGGCAGGAGAGGTGTAGCGAAGGAAAATGTAGCTGGGCATGGTGGTGTATGCCTCTAATTCCAACACTTGGAGGCTGAGGTAGGAGGATTGCTGTGAGTTTGAGGTCAACCTGCGCTGCATAAGCCAGTTCAAGGCCAGCTTTCCTGACACAGTGAGACCCTGTGTCAAAAAAAAAATTAAAAAAAGGAAATGTGTCCCTCTCTTCTGAGTTGGTCTAATCATACATTAAATAGCAACTGTGATTAACAACACATTGGGTGACTATTCTGGGTGTTCAGTATGGCCTGGAGATGGGTAAAGAGTAGTCAAATAGCCTTAAGAGTACGAAGAGCTACTGAACCAAGTATTTCCTCTCCTGACCCCTGCTGATGTCCTGTCTCACAGGAGTTAAGGCTGCGCTATAATTGTGTTTGTGTGCCTCTCACCCAGGAGCCTCAGGGACTATGTAGGTTCTGTCTTTGTCTAACAAATCCTCAGGGTCTGTTGAATAAAACTAAATCCCCTTAAGACACATGAGTGGGCAGATGCAGCCCTAATATTCTCCACAACACATGTTCATTTACTCCAGCCCTGTACCAGACTTTGTGGTTACTGAGACTGCCCGATTTGGTCCCATTTGGAGCAATCAGACACAAGTCCCTAGGAATGAAATTGTGTGTGGAGGGCGGGAGATTCTACAACCAAAAAAATTGCAAAAGTCCAGCCTGAGTCTGGGGAACCCCAGCCAATCTTATATACAGGTCAGACCTTGGCCAGACCACGACAGGACTGATTTAAAAGTGTGAACAGAGCCAGGTGGGCTGGTGCACTCCTGTAATCCCAGCACTTGGGAGGCTGAGGCAGGAGGATAGTCACAAGTTCAAGGTCTCACTATATAGTGAGACCTTGTCTGAAATAAATAAAAACTGGTCTAAGCTTTCTGTTTTTGTCTTTTCTTTAACACTGTTCTTTTTTATATTGCGACTACTTTCTTTATCTTCCCTTCCTTAGCTTTTTTTCTAGTTTTTTGAGGGCCTTTTTTATTTTTATTTTTTGGGACAGGGTCTCCCTATGCAGTTCAGGCTGGCCTTGAGCTCGCTCTGTAGCCCAGGCTGGTCTCGAACTTGCAACGATCCTCCTGCCTCAGCCTCCTGAGTGCTGGGATTACAGGCGTGTGCCACCATGCCCAGAGACCCCTACTATTCTTGAGAAAGAAACTTTCATTGCTTGGATAGCTACAGACCCTTTTAGGAACCCTAAGTTCTCTCCAGACCTCAGAGCCCCCATAAATGGGGACCACTGTGCCTCTCCTCGGAAAAACAAGTGTGTATTTTGCTCCTACCATCCACAAGGTATATTCCACCATTTTTATTGATGCCAGTTCTTAGAAAAACAGTAGCTAACAATTATTTATTGAAGTAAGTAAAAGTGTCTACTTTCTCCCTGTGTAACAAGATACTGTATTTGAATTTTAAAATCAGGGTTCCAAATTTGACTCACTAGTTAAACTGGTTATGAGATTTAATCGTAATTTGATCTCTTTCAACTTCAATTTTCTTTTCCTTTCCTTTCTTTAATGAAGATAAAGTTAGCATCTTCATATATGTGATCCCAGATACTCAGGACAATGAGGCAGGAGGATCACAAATTTGAGGTCAGCCTGGGCAGTTTAGCAAAAGCCTGTCAGAATAAAATGAAAAAGAGCTCTATGTAGCTCATAAGTAGAGCACTTGCCTATTATGCATGAGACCCTAGGTTCAATCCCTAGTATGGCACAAAAACAAACAAACAAACAAATGAATCTCGCTAGGTGTAGAAAAGTCTTTGAAGCCAAACATGTGGCATACACCTATAAACCTAACACTTGAGAATCTGAGGTAGGAGAAGGATCTCCATAAGTTCAAGGCCAGCCTGAACTACATAGGAAGACCAAAAGAAAGAAAGAAAGAAAAGAGAAAGGAAGAAAAGAGAAAGGAAAAAAAGAAAAAGGAAAAAGCCTTTGACAAAATCAAACATCCGTTCATCATAAAAACACTGAAGAAAATACGTATAAAGGACCTTATCTCAAGCTGATAAAAACTATTTATGTCAAACCAATAGCCAACATTATATTACATGGGGAAAAGCTGAAGGTTTCCCCTCTAAAATCAGGAACTACGAGAATGTCCACTATCACCACTCCTGTTCAACACAGTACTCAAAACATTAGCCAGAGCAATCAGGCATGAGAAAGAAAGAAAAGCGATACGCACAGGAAAGAGAGTCAAATTATCATTATTTGTAGATAACATGATTTTTTGCATAAAAGACCCAAAAATTCTGCCAAGAGTCTTAGAATTGATAGCCAAATTCAGCAATGTGGCAGGACACAAAATCACCCGACAAAAATCAATAGTGTTCCTGCATGCCAATAATGAACCCAGAGAGAAATTAGAAAAATAATACCATTCACAGTAGCACCAAGAAAAATCATATACTTAGGAATTAGCCCAAGCAAATGCTGGACATGGTGGTGCATGCCTATAATTCCAGCACTCAGGAGGCTGAGGCAGAGGGATTGTTGCGAGTTTGAGACCATTCTGGGCTACAAAGTGAGCTCAAGGCCAGCCTGAGCTGCATAGGGTAACCCTGTCTCAAAAAGACAAAAAAAAAAAAAAAGTAATACAAAATGGAGTACTACTCTGCTATAAAGAAGGATAAACGAGTAATTTATAGGAGGATGGATGCACCTTGAGACAACAGTGTTAACTGAAATCAGACACACAAGCTTACCTATCTTGTAGTTACACAAGGAACCCAAAGTATAAATACCATAAATCAAAGAGCAAAATAAGACATAGATAATAGGAAATATGGAGACAGGTTTTTTGCAGATAGGAAGGGGACCAAGAGGCAACATGAGGGCCAGGGAAGGGCATGTACAGAATGAAGAAGTGTTACACATATGTTACATACACACGTGCCCACAGTGAAGGTGATCACTATGGACAGCAAACGTGCTAATAAAAATAAACATAAAGAAATCTGAGCTCTTGAGCCAAATTAGACCTCTCCTCCTTAAAAAAAAATTCTAAGGTAAATCTATATAACATGATATTAATCATTTTTTTTTGTGGTACTGGAAAATGAACTCAGATCCTTTGCACTGAGCTGCATCCCCAGGCCTTTTTCATTTTTTATTTTGAGACAAGATTATTAAGTTTCTAAATTGCCCAAGTTGGCCTTAAACTTGTAACCCTCTTGCCTCAATCTCCCAGAGTGCTGGAATTACAGGCATGAAGTTTTAACCACTTTTATCTCTAGGTTTTTCTTCCCTTTTGTGGCACTAGGAAGAGAACCCAGGGACTTGCACACGCTAGGCAAGCATTCTACTGCTGAGCTACATCCTGGTGCTTTCTATTTTATTTTGAAACAGAGTCTCAGTAAATTGGCCAGGGTGACCTTGAACTTGTGATCCTCCTGCTTCAACTTTCTGAAGAGTAGGTATTTTAAGCATGTGGCCCCACATCTTGCTAAAATTAACAATTTTAAGTAGTGTTCAGCCCATTCACAATGTTATGCAACCACTATTTCTGCCTAGTTTCAAAACATTTTCATCTCCCTAAAATAAAATTGAGAGCCCATTAAGCTACCACTCCCTATCTGTTCCCAACTGGCATGGTTCTTGGCCAGAAGAAAGACAGAAATCAGATATCAGCACGTTTGGAGCCTCCTGACAGCAGTCACCCTGAGATGCACATTTCTTCAAGGGTCTCTAAAGGGGAGGGAGCGTGCACCTGCTTCTAAGATGCTACCAATTGGGTAAGAGTTCCGGCTCAGTTCATGCAGAAATCACAAACTGGCTGGGCATGATGGTGCATGCTTGACATCCCAGCCCAGGAAGGCTGAGAGAGGCAGCAGGGTTATAAGTCCAGGGCCGGCCTGGACTCCATGTTGACCTTGAAGCCAAAGTCAATATGGGATAAGAAGAGAAGGGAGGGGATGGGAGAGGAGCGGGAGAGGAGAGAAGGCTGAAAATTGGCACCTTTGGTTTTTGGTATTAATGACCCTGGGCATTGAAAGCCAGTAACAATCAGGAGTTTTAGTATGAAGAGCCCTCCAGAGCCAATCAACAATCTTTCTAGCCATGGGAGATGGGGATTCCTGGAAATTCTCCCTTGGTCTTCACCACTCTCTACTGCTAGCAATTTTTGGTGTTACCAGCTCTGATTGCTGAGCACTTTCAGTATCAGTAGCCTTTAGGGTGACCAGCTCTTAAGGTACCAGCTCAGGTTGCTCTACTCAAGATAGAAATTACAAATAGACAAAATTATACCACCTCAAAGGAAGATCACTGCCTGTTCAAGGGCAGCCTAGGCTACATAGTGGCTTCAACACTAGCCTGGAATACACAGGACAACCTGTCTCCAAAAAAAAAAAAAAAGCCACATATGGAGGTGCACACCTGGAATCCCACCACCAGGCAGGAGGATTGCTGTGAGTTAGAGGCTAGTCTGGGCTACATAGCAAGACCCTCTCTCAAAAATGGAAAATAAATAGTTTCATTTCAGAGAAACTTTACCAGGACTTTGCTGCTGCTTAAGGCTGAACAGCATACAGAGAGGCTGCATATAAAGGAAAACAGGCAGACACTGGGAGACCGAGGCAGGAGGTTAGCAATTTCAAGCCTAGCGCGGGTGTCTTAGTTACTTTTCTCGCTGCTAAGACACAGTACCTGACACCCACAAGTTAAAGGAGTAAGGGTTTATTCAGCTCACAGTTTGCAGAGGTTTCAGTCCATAGTGAGCCGGCTCCAAGGCAGGCAGTATGGAAAAGGGGCATCACAGAGAAGAAACAGTCTATGGTGTGGTGGGCGGGAAGCAGCAAGCAGTAAATCAGCAGTGAAGCAAGTCTGCCTTTCCCTTTTATCCCATCCAGCTACAAACCTTTTGGGTGGTGCCAATCATAACCAAGGTAGGTACACCCAGAACTATGATAACCCACTTAGTGGACTAATCCAGTACCACATGTTCTTAGTCCCAGTATCACACACCCAGATCCAGCTAGCTCCAGAAAACCCCACTTATGAGTGCATGAGGCTTTAGGGGGACATCTAGACACAAGCCATAACAATGAGCAATTTAGTGAGACCCTACCTCAAAATAAAAAAATTAAAAGGGCTGGAGATGTAGCTCAGTGTGAAGGCCCTGGGCTCATTCCCGTCCTGAAACAAACAAACAGTGGTCTCCTTCATGCACAGTGTTAACTTTCTTTTTTTTTTTTTTTTTTTTTCCGGGACCGGGGATCGAACTCAGGGCCCTAGTGCTTAGCGGCAAGCACTTAGCCCACTGAGCTGTACCTCCAGCCCGTAGTGTTAACTTTCTGTTTGGTCATGAGTAGAGGAAGTGCTGCTTACACACCTGAGTTGGGGTACAGAGGGGTGGGATCTCCCAGAGAGGCTGCAGAGTAGTCTTCCAGGACAGGTCTAAATTCGAAGCTTGCTGCAGCCAAAGCAAACATTCCCCGGAGCATTTGGGGGCGGCCCGATGAGCTCTGCTGTCTTGCAGTTCGGAAAAAGAAACAAACAAACAAAAAAAAATAGCACTGGAGGAGTGTTAGGTCCTTCTCCTGCCTTCGCCACTGGAAATCCCTGAGAGGCTACTTTCCCTTTCTCTCTCTGCATTTAGCCATTCTGGGTATTTCAAATAAGTGGAATTTCATATGTGACGTTTGGTTTCTGGCTTCTTTCACTAAGCATATCGATGTGTGTGTGTGTGTGTGTGTGTGTGTGTGTGTGTGTATGAGCATGTGCTCATGTGAGCAGTACTGAGGACTGAACCCAGGGCCCCGCACGGGCTATGCTATTCTACCGCTCGGCTCTCTACCACTGCTACTCAGGAGGTGGCTGCAGAAGGATAGCAAGCTTGAGGCCTGGGTGTCTAGCACGGCCTTGTGGCAAAACAAGAAAAAAGAGCTGGTGCTGTAGCTGAGGGATAGAGCACTTGCCTAGCTTGTGGGGGCTCTGGGTGCAATCTGGACGTCTCTCTGTTCCCGGGACTGAACTCAGGGCTTCCACGCCAAGCTCCATCCACAACCCCTTTCCTAATTTTTCATTTTGAGAGAGGGTCTTTTTGAATCACTCAGTTGCCCAAGCCAGGCTCAGACTCATGATCCTCCTCCCACCGGGCTGGGCATACAGGTTGCATTACCACGCTCAGCTAGCATTTTATTGTTGTTGTTGTTCGTTTTATGGTGCTGGGGGTGCAGGGCCTTGCACACCCTAGGCAAGTCCTCACCCCTGAGCCATACTCTGAGCATGTGGCTTAGAGGTCAGCCTTGCCTGAAGCCTCAGGTGTTTGAAGAAGATTGGCATGTGGGAGCAC
The DNA here is from genome assembly GCA_004027595.1 of Dinomys branickii. NCBI lineage: Eukaryota > Metazoa > Chordata > Mammalia > Rodentia > Dinomyidae > Dinomys > Dinomys branickii. Next base: position 16,975 of record PVLD010017211.1, read on the forward strand.
TACCACTTCTTTGCTGTGGTGGGGCTGGTTGGAAGGGGCAGCCACTGTGAGCGTGATCAGAAGAGTGTATCTCTCTTCCAGGCTCCTCCCTTTACTGATCCAGGCTGCATGATGTAAGCAACTTTTCCTCCATGATGCCCATCTTCCGTGCTACCCTACCTTGCAGCCAGCTGACTACAGACTGAAATCTCTACGAACTATAAGCCAAAATAACACATCACTGCTTTTAACTGTGGATGTAAAGTATTTTGTCCAGGAGTTGAAGAAAGGGACAAAAACACTGAGGCCCTCTATATTGTTTCAGAAGTGTGAATGTGCTGCCAGGCATGATAGCACACACCTGTAATCCCAGCATTCAGGAGGCTGAGGCAGGAAGATTGCTGTGAGTTTGAGACTAGCCTGAACTGCCTTGCAAGGCCCTTTCTCAAATAAATAAATACATAATATATGACTATGTCAATCCTAGGGTTGTGGCATGTGCTATAATCTTAGCATTCAGGTTACTAAAGCAGGAGGACTGAGAGTTTGAGCCCAGGCTGGGCAGCTAACAAAACTTTCCCTCAAAATAAAAGCAAAAAACAAAAAAGGGCTGAAGATATAGCTGAGTGCATCACGCCTGACACTTAATTCCTTTTTTCCCTACTTAATTCCTTTTTATGGCTAAATAATATTTCATCATGTGAAAAGACCGCATTTAGTTTATCCATTTATCTATTAATGGATACTTGGGTTATTTCCACCTTTTAGTGAATGATGCTGCAATAAATACTGGTTTACAGGTATCTGTCTGAATATCTGTTTTCATTTTTTTGGCTTATATGTAGAAGTGGAATTGTTAGGGTGTGTGGTAACTTTGTTTAATTTCTGGGGGAACTGCCAAACTATCTTCCACAGTGGATGCACCATTTCACCTTCCCATTGTCAACGTACAAAAGTTCCAGTTTCTCCACATGCACACTTACGTTTTCTTTCCTTTTTACAGGTGATTGTAGTCATCCTCATAGGTCTGAAGCAGTGTCTTGCTGTGGTCATGCTTTATATCCCTTAGTGACTAATAATGTCGGGATGTTTTGGTACTTATTGGGAGGGTGAGGCAGGGGGATTCAAGTCCCTCAAGTCCCTCAAGCCTCTCCTGGATAATTTAGCAAGACTGTTTTTGAAAATAAATATAAATAAATGAATAAAGAGGGCTGGAGATATAGCTGAGTGTGAAGACACCGGGTTCAGCCCCAGCATAGTATCAATCACTCAATCAGTCCATCAGGCCTAGATGGGAGTAGTGGTAAACCCAATGCTTTGGGAGGCTGGGACAGAAATATCACAAATTTGAGCCTAGTCTGAGAAATTTAGGGACTCAGCAAGACCCTGTCTCAAAAAATAAAAAAGGGCCGGGGAATGTAGCTCAGTGGGAAGGTCCTGGACTTAATCCCCAGTATGTACAAATAAATAAATAAGGAAGGAAGTAAATACATGCATGCATATCTATTCTATCCGCCATGCAGCAGTTGGAGTTGAGGGTATGCCCCAGGGATTTCTGGGCATGTCTGGGTGGGTCCTGGAGGCACGGCCTGGGATCTCTGTGTGGTCCCCCACCACTTCCTCCTGGCCACTCTTCCCCGCTCTGTTTTGAGGCTGCCATGGACTGAGCAGCTTTGCTTTGCTGTGTCCTCATGCCATGATGTTTGTGCCTTGGAGCCAGCAGTTCATGGTGTGAAACTGTGAGCACACTACACCTCCCTGCTCTGAGCTGTGGCATCGGTATTACATCACAGCAACGAGAAAGCTGACTGATGCCACTCTGTTTTCTGTTTCTGTGACACTGAGTGTTCCAGGGACTTGTGATAGTGCAATCATACAATATTTGTCATATGTATGTGATTCAATTCTCTTGGCATGTCTTCAAGATTGATCATGTATATGACAGCTTCTCCTTACCTTTAAAGGTGGAGTAAAAAAAAAGGGCTGAGTACAAGTTGGGTACAGTGGCACCTTGTGATTCCAGCACTGGGGAGGCTATGGTAGAAAGAGATGGAGAATTGGAGTACGAGTTGGAAGCCAGACTTGGTTATATAGTGAGATGCTGTCTCAAAAAAATTGGCTGAGTAATATTCCATGTTTTGTATATATACCACATTGTTGTAGTGTGGGGTTTACAAAGGGAAACAATATAGGACTCATAATTTACAGAATTATTTTATAATAGTCACCCAAAGAGTCATATACAAAGAGAGTGTGGGAAATCTGCCCACACACTAAAGACCCCAAGAATCCAGCTGAGGGCCTCGATCTCACAGTACTGTCCTGCATAAGTCCAGCTGAAGACCTAGAGCTCATAACAATGCCCCCGATGAATCCAACTGGAGTCCAAGAGCCCATGATAACGCCTCATGCAGGCCTGTTTCACAGATCTGTGCTGGAAAGACCCTAAGGTCAGTGGTGGAATCTAGACAGTCTGTGCCAGCAGGATGAAAAGTCTGTGCTAGAAGCCTCAGGGATGTGCACTGGAGCCAGAAATCGACACTCAAAATAAGAACCAGAGCTCCCCCAAAAAGTACCACAGCCATCCTCAGTGACAACTAGGTCCTGAGCTCCTCAGATGATGAGAACAGCCGAGCTCCTATCAGGAGAGCCAGTGCAGTAAGCGTCTCCAGGAGACAGAGCAGTGCACCATCTTCCCCTCTGGAGCCAGGAAACAATGCTCAAAGCAAGGACCAGAGCTCCCCCAAAGTAAACCATAGCCATTCCCAGTGACGCCAAGGTCCCGAGCTTCTTCAGTGGTGAGAACAGCTGAGTTCATCAGGAAGGCCATCATGACAAGGTCCTCCAAGAGACTCAACAACAGCCCCAGGAAAACCAACAGCTCCAGCATCTCCCAGCAGCTTCTAACAGCTCCTAACAGCCTCTTATGCTGCTGGCAACAATCCTCAGGTGGGGCCTCCCACTCCCAGCAGCACCTTGGTTCTCTTCATCTGAGTGTTACAAGTTGACCACCAGCCGTCAACCCACCACAGACACATTTTTTTTTTGGCTTTTTGAGACAGGGGCTCACTATGTAGTCCAGGCTGGTCTTGAGCTCATTTTGTAGCCCAGGCTGATCTTGAATTTATGACAATCCTCTTGCCTCAGCCTCCCGAGTGCTGGGATTACAGGCGTGCGCCACCACGCCCGGCTTCCACCACATACATCTTTGTTCATCTGCTTATCTGTTAAAGAACACTTGGATTGCTTCCATCTTGTGGCTAATGTGAATGATGTTGCTATGAACATAGGTCTACAAATATCTGTTCAAATGCCTGCTTTTAAGTCTCTCACATATATATTCAAAAATGAAACTACAGTAATGCTGTTTAATTTTTTATTGTTTGTGTCTTTGTGGTTCTGGGCCTTCATACTGAGCTACCTCCCCAGTCCTTTCTTCACATTTCAGTTCAGTGCAGGATCTCGCAAATTTGCTGAGTTCCCCAGGCTGAGCTTAAACTTGTAATCCTCCTGTCTCAGCCCGTCAAAGTGCTGGGAGTATAGCATACAATGCTACATTAGCAACTTTCTCATCACCGGGACAAACTACTGGACTCTCACAACTTAAAAAGGAGAGGTTTCTTTGGATCACCGTTTCCAGTGGGTGCAGTCCATGGCTGGCTGTCCCAAAGGTAGAAAGGCATGAAAGAAGAAAGCTGCTCAACGCATAGCAGGCAGGAAGCAGAGAGAAGAGGGGAGCCAGGGACAAGAATACACTTTTCCATGTCACATTCCCCAGTGACCCAGCTCCAGCTAGGCCCCGCCCTCTCCTTCTTTCTTTCTTTTGCCCACCTTCTAACAGCACAATCAACCCTGAACTCATCAATGGGTTGCTGCATGCATGAGTATAGTGCCCCAACAATAAAATTACTCTCCAAGAGCCCCGCATTTGAGCAACGAGACCTTGGGAGGAGGATTTTACATCTAAACCATCATATTTTACCCTTGGCTCCCAAAAGACTCACATCCATTTCATTATATAAAAATCCCTAATAGTCACCAGAGTTCTAACAGCTTCTGCACTGCTGAAAGCTCCAAGTCCAAAGTCTCCTCTAAGACTCAAGCAAAGTCTTAGCTGTGAGATCCTATAGAAATAAAAAGAAAGTTAAACACTTCCAACATACAATGGTACAAGATAAACATTTCCATTCCAAACAGGAGGAACACGGGCATCAAGATTTGAACCAAAACCAAAAAAGACCAAAACTCAGTAGGGCAGATATTAAATCTGGTGGCAACACATCCAGCACCTGTGGCAGGTGGTAACGAAGTGCAAGTTCTAAAGGACTGGCGCAGCCTCACCCTGTGGGACCGCCAGTTTCAGTCCACGTGGCTTCCCTTTGGGACTGGCTCTGCTCGTTGGCAGATGTGCCACATACCTGCCATCTGCAACTTCCCAAGGCCTCACTGCAGCTTTGGTTTCACTGCCCCAGCTTTTCACCTGTTGCTGCTCCAGGGCATATGCCACTTGGCTTCCCAGGCCTTGTCCTAATCGCTTTCTCACTGCCGGGACAAAATACCCGGCGGCTGCAACTTAAAGGAGGAAAGCTTTATTTCGGTCTGTGTCTTCAGCTGGCCAACCCCAAGGCAGGAAGGCCTTGGTGGGAGGGTCTAGGGCAGCCAGCAGGCAGGGCATGATGCAGGGAGCCAGGGGTGGAGATGCGCTCTTCCGGGCCACATCGCCAGTGACTTGTTCCTCGCGTCAGGCCCAGCCTCCCACAGAAAGCCAGCTACATTGCCCCCATAATTCAGGCACCTTCTCCAAACCCTGCCCTATGATCCTGCGATATTCTCAACATCCTTATGTTATTCTCAGTGTAGACCGTAACACCTTCTGCTATGGCTTGTACCCAGATGTCCCCCAAAGTCTCAGGTAGGCCTTTCCGCGGCGGCTGGGTCTAACGCATGCAAATACAGATAACTAGAGGAACCCGCTGGCTGGTTTAGCACAGTTCAGAGTGTGGGTAATGGGAAGTCTCACCCTGGGCGTAGGGGGCACTGACCTACATACTTATAGCCTGGATGGAGCACACAGGGAAGAGAAGGAGGGCAGGCCAACTGCTCACTGCCTCCTGCCTGCCTTGCCGTGGACTGTTTCTCCACTGCCGTGCCCCTCTTCCATGCTGCCTTGCCTTGGAGCCAGCCAACTACGGACTGAAACCTCCACAAACTCTGAGTTAAAATAAATCTTTCCTCCTTTAACTTATGAGTGTCAGGTATTGTGTCGTAGTGATGAGAAAAGTAACCAAGATACCTTCCTTTCAAATCTGTGTGGGAGTCTCCATGACCCTACAACTCTTGCGTTCTACGTGATTAAATAATCGGCACCATATGGATGACACCAAGCTCTGCCGCCAGCCTCAACAGTAGACTGGCTCCCTTGGTCATGGCTGCAGTGGCCTGTGAGTGCCTGATTGGCTGAACTTGGCAAACACTTCCCTGGGTATCGGCAGTCTTGAATGAAAAGGGTATCCTGTGGTTCTTTCTCAAAGCAAATTCTTTCAAAAGAGTTTACCCTCTTACACACTTGAGTCCACAAAGGGTGGGGTTTGACTGATATTCTTTTTTTTTGAGGCAGGGTCTTGCTATGTAGTGCAGGCTAGCCTTGAACTTGCTTATGTAGTTCGGGATAACCTGAAACTCACAGCAATCCTCCTGCCTCAGCCCCCAAAGTGCTGGGATTATAGGCTCGAGGCACCACGCATGGCTGGCTGATTTCTGAGCTGCCTTGAAATCATCTTTTCTGTTGTCCTGATACAAAGTACTTGGCTTCTTTTTAATGCCGATCTCCTTCAGCAACCAAGATTTCCATTACCAAACTTTGCAGGCATTTCCCTTCTGGCCATGCAGCAAAATTTTCAGATTTTTTTAGCCCAGCTTTTAGTTCCTGATTCTCACTGTAGACCTGGTTAAAAGTACCAGTAGTACCTGTGCCACAGTCTAAATGTTGGGTTGCCTTGAAGTCTCCTCTGCTAGATCAATTAGTCCATTGCCTTAATCTCAGTTTGTTGCAAAGTCTGAGATAAGGGCAAAGCAGTCTTTGCCAGAGTGTAAAACACATGGCCTCTCGTCTAACTGTCAATTGAGTTCTTGTTCTCAGTCGAACTCTCCGGAGCCTGGCCTTTACTGACTGCATTCCTCTCAGCATTCTTGTCTTCTGAGCTGCAACCAGAATCACTCATCAAACTCTGTTGACAGCATTCTAGGGCTTCTCTACCCTACATTTCCACATCTTTCCAAAGTTAGGAGCCAGTTCCAAAGTTTCTAAACCACATGATCAGCTATGATCACAACAACAGGCCCATTTCTGGTACCAATTTTCGATATAAGTCACTTTCCTGTCACTGGGACAAAATAACACAATTTAAAGGATACCACAACTTAAAGGAGGAGTGGTTTATTTGGATCACTATTTCCAGAGGGTCTAGTTCATGGATGGCTGTGTCCAAGGCAAACAGAGCATAGTGAGAAAAGATGCTCAACCAGGCTGAGCATGGCGGCGCATGACTGTAATCTCAGTACTTGGAAGGCTGAGGCAGGAGGATGGCCATGAGTTTGAGGCTAGCCTGAACTACATAGTAAGTTGAAGGCCAGCCTGAACTGTATAGGGAGACCCTGTCCTGTCTCAAAAAAAAAAAAAAAGAAATAAAACAAACAGAAAAAAAGGAAAGAAAGAAATCTCCTCAACCTGTGGCTGCAGGAAGCAGAGAGAGAAGGGAGGGTCCAGGGAAACAAATACCCCCTTTCAGTCACAACCTAGTGATGTACTGCTGCCCTGGCCCCACCTAAGAACACGGTCAGCCATGAACTGAGCAATGTGTTAACACACTGATGTGTACAGCATCCCTGTGATTTCATCACCTTCCAAAACCACCTCTGAGGGCTGGGGATATGGCTCAGTGGCATAGGTGCCTGCCTGGCAAGCTCAAGGTCTTGAGTTCAATTCCCAGTATCGATCAATAAGTCAATCAATCAATATCATTAACCAAAACCACCTCTAAATATATGGAACTTTTGGGGAACATTCCAACCTAAACTGTAACAACCACTATGCCTGGTTTATGGTTAATTTTTTTTTGAGCAGTTTGCCCACTTTTTTCCACAGTACTTGCAACATTTTACATCCTTGCCAACATTTACACACATGGGTATCAGTTTCTCCACACCCTCAACAATAATCATTGCCTGTTTTGTATTGAGGACTGAACCCAAGGCCTTCACATTCTCAGCCCTTTTTTATCTTTTATTTTTGAGACAGGGTCTTGCTAAGCCACTACATTGCCCAGGCTGGTCTTGAATTTGGACTCCTCCCTTCCCAGCTTTCAGAGTACTAGGATTACAGGCATGTGTCATTATGCATGGTTTATTTTCTGGTTTTCTAAAAATTTGTAAATTTATTTTAGTGAGTAGAAGTGATGTCTCACTGTGGCTTTTATTTGCATTTTCTTAATTTTGATGAGTGATGTTCAACATCTCTTCATACGATGATGGGCCATTTTGTGTATCTCTTTGGATAAATGTCTATTCAAGTCCTTCGTGGTTTTTGCACCCCTTTGGTAACTGAGAGTTGAATGCAGAGCCTTGCACATGTTGGACAAGCTCTCACCCTATGCTCTACACTGAGTATACCCCAGGGTTTCACTAAGTTCAGGCTGGGCTTGAGCTTCAACCTCCTGTCTTAACTCTGAATAGCAAGGGTAGGCATGGACCACCATGCTTGGCCCTTTATCCATTTTTGTATCATGTTTATTTTAATTTTTGTAGTATTATATATTCTAGATAGCAATAATTTTTCCCATTCTGTGGGGTGCTTTTTCACTGTTAATAGAATCCTTCAATACATACAGAAGTTTTTAATTTTTTATTTTTATGTCTGTGCTTTTGTTGTCATGTCAAGGAAATCATTGCCAAATATAATGTCATGTAGCTTTTAGTTTTATGTTTTCCTCTGAGTTTTATACTTGTAGCTCTAACATTTAGGTCTTTGATCTATTTTGAGTTAATTTTTGCAGATGGTGTAAAGGTTCAAATACATTATTTTGCATGTGGATTTCCTGTTTCTCCAACACCAAAAACTGTCCTTTCCCTAGTGAGTCAACTTAGCACCCTTGTCAAAAATCATCTGAGGCTGGATATTGTGGGACTCACCTGGAACTTGAGAACTCCAGGAGGCTGAGGTAGGAGTATCACAAGTTCGTGTCCTGTTTCAAATTAGAAAATAGAAAATTAGTTGAAGGTTTTGAAAATGGAAAATTAGTTCTTTTTTCCCCAACAGTGCCAAGAGAAAATAATTTGAAAGCTAGATTGGTAGTGCTGGGGCTGGGGATATAGCTCAGTGGAATAAGTGCTTGCCTAGCAAGCGTAGGGTCCTGAGTTCGATCCCCAGTACCGCAAAAAAAAAAAAAAAAATCTTAGATTGGTAGTGCATGCCTACAGTCCCAGCACTCAGGAGGCCTAGATCTTGACATAAAGGCCAGGCTAGGCTACACAGCGAGATCTAGTCTCCAAACAAACAAGAAAAAGCAGTTAACCATAAATGTGAGGCTCATTTATGATATTCTACTTGATTTGATTCAATTCAATTTTACGGTGGTAGCACACTGTTTTGATTACTGTAGTTTTATAGTAAGTTTTGAAATCACAAGGTATGAGAACTACAATTTTGTTCTTCTCTTTGATGTCCTTTGAAATTCCACATGAACTTTCAGATGGATTTTTCTACTTATGCAAAAATATTGTTGGGGTTTCATAGGATTTGTACAGAATCTGTAGACCATTTTGGGTAATACTGACATCTTAACAATATTAAATATTTCAATAGGTGAACACAGGATGTCCATTTGTATCTTTTGTTTCATAGTTTTGAATACACAAGTACTTTGTTTCCTTGTTATCTATCTATCTATCTATCTATCTATCTATCTATTGGCATTGGGAATTAAGCCCAGGGATACTCAACCACTGAGGTATAGCCCCAGCCCATTTTATTTATTTTTTATTGGGGATTGACCCCAGGACCTTCACACTGATCTACATCCCCAGCTCTTTTCCTTTTCAGATAGGGTTTCACTAAATTGCTAAATTATCCAGGCTGGTCTCAAACTTTTGATTCTCCTGCTTTAGCTTCTACAGGGCTGGAATTACAAGTTTTCATTCCCATGCTCAGTTTTATTATTTTTTGAGGCAGGGTTTCACTAAGTTTCCCAGGCCGTACTTGAGTTTGTGACCTTCCTGACTCTGCCTTCTGTATAGCTTGTATTACAGAACGCGCCCCTCCATATAGTGCAGTGCTCTTTAGCATTGTACTGCCACTTCTAGCTAGAGCAATTCGGCAAGATTTAACCTGGCCCTGTGTTCAATTCCTGTTACCAGTGGTGAGGGGTGGGTAAAAAAGGTAGGTGAAGACAGCCATTCTAGAATTATTTCTGCTCTTAAGAAGAAAGCCTTCAAGCCAGCTATGGTGGCGCATGGCTATGCTCCTAGCACACTCAGGAAGCTGTGAGGAAGGCACATCGCCATAGGTGCACACCATCACATCCAGCTTCCCTTCTTAAACCGAGTATGATAACAAGTAACTGTAATCCCAGCTACTCTGAAGGCTGAAGCAGTTAGAGCCCCCATTTAAACTAGCTGCCCAGGGCTGGGGATATAGCTCAGTGGAATAAGCGCTTGCCTAACAAGCACAGGGTCCTGAGTTCGATCCCCAGTACTGCAAAAAAAAAGCCAAAAAAAAAAAAAAAAACTAGCTGCCCATGGCCAGGCATGGTGGCACATGCCTGTAATCCCAGGAGGAGGATCATAGCAAGTATGAGGCCAGCCTGAGCTACAAAGTGAGTTCAAAGCAAGCCTGAACTGCATAGTGAAACTGTTTCACACACATACAAAAAAGGCTGCCCAGGGCAGGGCATGGTGTTGCATGGCTGTAGTTATGGTTATTAGGAGGCTGAAGTAGGAGGACTGTGATTATTCTGCATAGCAAGACCCTGACTCATACATACATACATACATACATACATACACACACATACATATATACATACACAATTGAGTGAGTGAGGTAGCTGCCCAGTCACCACCACACCACTCTATCTCTAGATCTTTTAATGCTGTCTGATGTTTTCTTTATCTGTTTATTATCTTTCTGCCCTTCTGAAATTGTGAGATCCAGGGAGTCAGGAACCTTGTCCATCTTATCAGTATCCTCAATACCCGGAACAGGTACAGAAGAGCTCAGTGAATATTGTAATAAATACGAATTTAGTTGGGCTCATCAGTGAGGCAGAAATACGAGGCAATGGGAAAGGAGAGAGTGTGGGGGATCCCTTGAAGCTTTGAGCATGCGTGACAGAACCCATCTGGATAATGATTCCTGGTGTGAGGGCATTTCCTTGAGCATGGACGGATCAAAGGCCATGGGAAAATGGAGATGGGGGCTCCCTGGCACAAGGTGGGGGGATAGAGAGTAACCGAAGAAGATTTGCTAGTGATGAGGAGGCTTTGGATAGCAGAACAGCATGAGAAAAGGAACAGCTGCTAGAAATACAAGAATGGAGTCCTAGCTGGACTTCAGAGTTTGGCTGAGAAGGCAGGGATGAGCCATTCCTGGTAAATCCTAACAGTTCAGTCAGTAGCTACTTTGTGAGAAGACCCCTCCAAAGGAAGCTGATGAAAAATGAGTGGAACTACCCCTTCTCTCTCTCTCTCAATCAAGCCCAGGGCCTCACACATGCTAGGAAGGCACTCTACCATGGAGCCACACTCCAATCCTGGAATTAGACTTTTTTCTGGAATTACATTCTGTAGGACTTTCCACGCTTCTCTTTCTATGCCGTCCTACATCTGACTTGTTAAGTGCACATGGCCATTTATCAGTAACAGTATCCGCTGCTTTCCTGGGATACTTGCTCAGCAGCCTCTTCACAGCCCCCAGCCCTAGACCACAGAATCGGGACGCAGAGACACAGGGATTGCTCCTTTGCGATCTGGGACAGTCGTGTAGGGTGCTTCCTGTGTCTGACGCCGCCCCTCAGCTCTGGCCCCTCTGCCTGGAGGATCCTCCCTGACCCTTCACATGGCGCTGCCATTCTCAGCACTCAGGGTCCAGGTCCTAGGGCACCTTATGAGTGGGGGGCCCGCCTAAACAGCTCTCCACTTTATATTCTTTTTAGCACTTATTAGAATTCGAAATTATTTGCATTGTCTGGCTTCCCTATTTAGAAGGTAAGTTACTCAAGGGCAGATATTTGTTATCCTCTGTTAAACGTTGTAAATCAACATCTAAAATATAATTGGGTAATAATAGCTTGTAAGAAATACAAGACATTTAAAAATGAAGCCGGGGAACAATTAACCTCTGCTAAACAAAATCTATGTGGGAGAGATTTTTATTAGTCACATTTTGTATATCAGACTTCTTGAAGCTGAGCTTTGAGCTTACTTCTTCATTCGTTTTAGTGCATGACTATAAAGATGAGTTCTGGACTTACAGCACTGTGCATTCAAACCCCACCCTCTTCCCCCTTAGATTCAGTTTTTCCTCCCTTGAAGTGGGATATGGTTCCTATCTCACAATGTTGATGTGAGGATTAAATGGATTAGTGCTGTAGAAATGCACACAGTCACTCCTGGAGTGTTTTCTTTTTCTTTGTTTGTGATGATGGGGATGGAACCGTGGCCTCTCACATGCTGGGTAAGCATTCCACCACCTCCACCTCCCCCAGCATCTCTTTTTATCAGCATCCAACACTGTCCAGCACAAGACTGGTGCCCACTAAACAGTTGCTCAAGAGGAAATTTTATGGTACAGCAATTATGCCAGGGTTTCATTAGATACTGGCATGACTTTTAAAACACAAGGTTCCTAGATGATTATAATTCGGGTAATAAGGGAAGTATATAGTCAGGAATTTTAAAAAACTCTAGTTGGGCATTATGGCACATGCCTGTAATGAGCTACACAGGAGGCTGAGGCAGCAAGATCATGAGTTCAAGTCTAAGCTGGGTAGTTTGTTTGTTTGTTTGTTTGTTTATTTGAGACATAGTCTCACTGTGTAGTTCAGGTTGGTCTTGAACTCACTATGTAATCCAGGCTGTCCTCAAACTCATAGCAATCCTCCTGCCTCAGCCTCCCAAGACCTGGGAGTACAGGCATGCATCGCCATGACTATCCGGTCCAATTCTAATTTCTGATTCTTTAACACACACCACTGGTGAGTCTTGCCTACCAGCTAGAAGGTATTGAAGGTGGCTCCACTGATAGGCAGTTATATGTATTCAGCCTTTTAGACATTTCCTCCAATAAAACCTATTTCCTACAGGTAAATTTGGGGAACCATTAGGCGATAACATTCAAGTACCCAGGGAAGCCCCAGAAGAGTAAGTGGCAGTGATGTTACAGAGGAGCAACAGCAACCCGCACGGAGAGACTAGAAGGGGCTCTGTGGCCAGGGAGCCAGCACTGGGGCTTGTTGCTCCCGTCTCAGCCACCGGGGAGAGAGGCAACTATGGATGTCTTTGACGATTGTGCCTCTGATTCTCATTCGGGGAAGCGGGACTCCTTTCTCAGTTCTCTGGTCAGCCTTGTCCTTTTCTCCTCCCTTTGGTCATCCTTGCACCTTTCATTTGAAGCTGTTTCAGCTCCATAGGCCAAATCCGCTTTATGTATCACCCCCAGAATCCTAGCTGAGAAACCAAGCAGGGAAAACGTAAGGCTTTGACAGAGAGGGATCAGAGCGCTGATGTGATCGTATATTCCTGAGAGAAGTAAACAAGTTTCGAGACATACTTTGGCCATTAAGGTAAGTCTCCCGCTCTTCTGCCTAACTTTCTCCATGACAGCTGTGGCTGTCCCGGACAAATGGAACCCACTCTAGATGACTGCAGTAGGGTCAGATTGAGACTAAGCAGTAGAATTGACTTTGAACCAATCAGTGGGCTTGGATCAGAAAGCTTGCTAGGCTAGTTTAGACCAATCAGTAGGCTCCAGTCTAGACCAATCACAGGCCCACTGTGGCTAAACAGACAGCATTCAGCCTCTACCGGTTGTTGTAAGTGCGTTTTCTTTTGTGTATTGTGTGTTGCCGCGTAGGTCCGGTTCAAATAAATGTTAGCTCCAGTATTTGTGATTTGCCTGTAGTGTGGGCTCCAAAGTCCTGTGAATTTACTCGGGATTATTCCTGGGTAGCGTGGCCAGTGTTCCCTTAAAAAGAGAGAAAAGTAAAAGACCTATAAGCACTAGGAGTGGTTAGTCCTGAAGAGCTCCAGAGACCAGCGGTGGTTGGTGGGGAGCATCAGAGCGGGGACTGAGAGTCACTGGTGGCAAAAAGAGCTGCTAACAGAGCTACATTGTAAGGATTCCTGATTTCTATCTGGTTCAGGCGAAGAAATCCTAAACTGGCGACACCTCTGTTCTGTCAGGCAATTCTGAAGACTGCTTCAGATGGAAACTGAACGGCAGGGAGGAAGGAAGGGGGAAATGAAAAGAGTAGCACGGTGTGCAGCACTTTCAGCGGCTCTGGAGGGCCGAGAACAATTTCTGTCAGGAGCGTCTGAGGTTATCCCCAGCTGAGGAACGGGGAGGAACTAAGGCACCAAATGATCAGTATTGTTTGGGTCGCTTCCCTTTCCCTTGGATTTCCTCCTGAACTATTCCCTGGCAGATTCCCACCTGGGATTTCCGTACCACGTTCACTCTCAAAAGGGTCGTCTGTAGCACATAAGCGCCTGTATCCAGGAAAGATCTCCAGTACAGCGCACTGGGGAAGAGCAGCCTTCAGTCCACTCACAGCGGAACATTCCTGTCGCTAGCGCTTGTTCCCGTCCGGGTGGCCGAGCGCGCGGACCGGGAAGGGGACGCTTTCTGGTGCGGACCGCGAGCGCAGGCTGCCGGAGAAGACCGTCGCTCGGCCAGAGCCAGCCCGCGGCGTCCGGGCCTGGCTGGCTACTTCCCGCCCCAGCCTCAGCCCCCGCCCCCGCCCCCGCCGTCGCAGACACTGTCCAGGCGGGCGCAGAAGAACGCTAAGTCCCTTGGCCCTGCGGCATCCGGCTGGGCCCGGATCCGCAGCTCGGGAGGTGAGAACCGGTGCCTGCCTCCGGCTCCCCGCCGGGCCGCTGGGAACCGCAACAATGGGGGCGAGTGGGGACGCAGCCCGGGCCTCTGGCGTGCGGCGGCCTGGGGCAGCGAGACGGTCCCGGCGGCCTGGGCAGTGAGGGCGCTGCTTTCGCCCTGGGGAACTCCGGTAGCCAGAGGCTTGGCAGAGCGTCTTGGCTTCGTCTCGGGGCCCCGGTGGCTTGATATTTGGGGAATTTTGTAGCCCGGAAAAGGAGTTGTAGAGACGCTGAGACTTAACTCTAGTGATTGTGCGCTCTCGGCCCTTGATACCAGCGCCCAGGAGATTAATCGTGGCAAGGTGCATGGGAGAAGGTTGTGTCTGGAATTTTAGGGCTCTGTGCGTGCTCAGTCCCTTAAGGCATACGGGACTAACTCCTCCATGTCCACTCCCAACGTCTCGAAGTTTGGCAGACTGGGGTCGGGCCTGGGGAGAACGCACATGGAGAATTTAGCTTCTCTGAGATGACCGGTGAAGGAAAGAGCTCAGCTGGGCACGAGAGAGTGAGCAAAGAGCCAAATCCTCTGCCTCCTTCTTCCAGGCGAGGAGCGGTTCTAAGGCAAGAAACTTGTCACAAGAGTGAGTAGAGACCAATGAACAGTGTTAGCTGCTTTGGGTTAGGGTGAGCTTTGTGGAAATTGTGATTTGGGGATTGAAGAGGAGGGTTGGGCTGCTAAGACTGGAGAGTGAGCTCTACGTGGGTCATGGTGGTGGTAACCTAGGAGATGAAGGAGGGAGTTTTGCGGGGGGGGGGGGCTCCCTGATAGAGAATGACCTCTTAATTGTGGGGGAGTGAGTGACTCAGATCTGTTGGAGGTTCTGTGTTTTGCTAGCTAATGTGGCTGACTACAATGGTGGCTGGACTTTGAGGTGACTGAGATTGGAAGAGGAATTTGGGAGTCTGATGAATTTGTGCCTCAGTAGAGGACAGTGTGAACTTTTCCTTCCTGCTCCAAGTCAGAGTGGTGGCTGTTATTGGCAATATTTTAAGCACGAAATTTCTTTGGGATATTTGGATACAAAGCTTTCCTCTGTTTTTATCTTCCCTACTTTATCTTCGAGTTGTGACTCATACTCTGTCTTTAGTACTGGAGCTATTATTTATGATAGACAAATAGAAATTAGGATACATCTAAGTTGATCTAAAAGCCTGTTTTTACTGATTTGTGTGCCATTGTTCAGTGTGTTTGACTCTAGAAGGAGATGTGAAACCCCTAATAGTTTAAATATGTTGTTAAAAGCACTTTGTAGCCTTAAATCCATGAAACTTTTTCCTTAAGCCATGATGTGATTACATTACATCTGTTAAATCTTAGTGACTGTCATTTCAGCACCCCTGCTGACTCTCACAGGACATCATCTTCACTAGAAGTGTTACCTGTCTTCGGTGAATTTGGTCTGTACATACTGCCCTGTGACAATCTGTATCATTGAAAGGCAGTGTGTAATCTGCAACTCCGGCCTGCAGCTGTGGGCCAGAGCTCTAGATCAGTTGTTCAGGCTAAATTTGGTGTTGTCTGTGGATAAGTTTGAAAGAGAACCCTATATGAAAACAAACAGTATCAGCATTGCCACTTCTGAGTTTACTTAGAGTTTATTTAGGAAGTACTGCCTAATTAGAGTATGCATGTGAGATGTGAGGTAATTCTATTTGTACCTATACTGATGGTTCTAGTTATTCTATGGATTATTTTTCCTTAAGCTTTAAAAAGTTATTTCCCTTCAAAAATTGTCTTTGTCTTTTAAAGACTTCCTGTCTTGAGTCATCTTCCTTAAGTTGGTACCTGTTGAATTGTGCTAGGCACCATGTTAGGCGCTTATACATTGGAGCTAGTATTTTTTATTTTTATTTTCATTTTTTTGAGACAGGATCTTGCTCTGTAATGCAGGCTGGCCTTGAACTTGCCATGTAGTCCAAGCTGGCCTCAAACTCACTCCTGCCTCAGCATCTCCAGTGTTGGGGTTGTAAGTGTGCACTACCATGTCCAGTTTCTTCTGATGTTTTGCTTGTGGTAGTTCATGGTTTGAAGGTGGCTACACATCTGTGACTGAAAGAAATGATGGCGGCGTATTAAGCTTTTAGTAGTAAACCCTTGAATAAAGTTTTTATAGTTACTGATTTTTGAGTAGTGGCAATTACATATCTTTACATTTCTATGCCAAAACAGTTACAAGTATAGTAGTGCATGCCTATAATCACAGCACTTTGGGGGACTGAGGCAGGAGGATTATAAATTCCAGCACAGTCTGGACAACTTAACGATTTGGGGAGACCCTGTCTCAAAATAAAAAATAAAAAAGGGCTGGGAATACAGCTCAGTGCAGAGGCCCTCAGTTCAATCACCAGGACTGTAAGAAAACAAAAAACTGTATGTTTACATTGCTATGGGATTATTGTTTTTGCCTTATTTTATTTAAATATACCTGTTAAATTTAAGTATCTCTGTAGAAAAACCACAGGGTAAATCATTTTGTCTCGGTATGTGCCTCAATGAGCAGTGATTTACAAGTACCATACCTCTGTTCAGATTCCGCAGGAAGCCATGATACTCTCCTTTCCATTGTGACTCTGAGAGCATGAAGGCATTGCTTATACCCTATCTGGTTCACTGTATGTAGGCTGGGAGTATCTGCTCACTGCTTGGTGTGCTCTCTTCTGGAACATCAGGAGTAAGACTGAGGTAAGCCTTGGTCTGTTTGAAGTTGCTTGCCTCTTAATTTTTACTGCATAAAATATATTAACCTGAATGTTTTTTCCTTTAGTTGTTAGCCATCATTCCAATCTGGTAAAACGAAATTGTCCTTTACATTTTTCTTTTATCTCTCTGTATGTATGTGTATGTACATCTTTGTCCAAAATAAATGATTGCTCTCAGTTTTGATTTGGAATACTGTATTCACTTGGTCAAAGAAACTAAAAGGTGGTTCATGTGTTGCTCAGAAGGCAAGGTGATTATAATGGTACCTCAGTTGACATGTGTGTACAATGCTCACAATTTGGTTGTACCCAGAATCATGGAACAAATTCTGTGAGTAGAATCATGGTGAGAACCATGCCTCAGTTCATGAACTCAGCTATCTGCGCTGTTCTGGTAGTAGACTGAACTGGACAAGAACTAAATCAAATTTCCCCATCAGGTCAATGTTGACCGTAACCACTAAACTTAATTGGTTCTTGTCCAACGTGGTGTGTGACTGGAGTCATGGAAAGAAGTTCATGAGGTGAGGCACCACTGTACTTCAGCACATGTTTTGGGTATTTCTTAGTCAAGGGGGTCCACTTCAGAAATTCTTGGAAAGAAGGCTTAGTGATTTTAGTTCTTTAAAAAAACTCTGAGTGTTGTCTGTTACAATGGGAAGAGCGTGGTCTTTGAAGCGTGGAATCATCCCGTCCTTGTTTCTTGCTCACATTTTGACCCTGGCTAAGTGCTTACCCTCTCTGAGCTTTGGTTTTGAATTTCATCTGTAAAATGACACTAATACAACTCCCCTCTTTTTTTATGGTATTGGGGATTGAACCTAGGGCTTTTGCCTTGCAGTACATCCCCAGCCTTTTTATTTTTTTATTTTGAAACAGGGTCTGGCTAGGTTTCCCAGACTTGGTTTGAATTTGGAATCCTCTTGCTTTAGTCTCCAGAGCAGCAACATGACTGGCCTTCTTTGTAGATTGCAGTGAGGACTGGAGATGGCAAGCCTAGTGCTTTGTGGTTAGTAGAAGGTAGTGTGTATTATACAGGGGCCGTTATTGTCAGAAGTTAGTAATAGGAATGTGGCTGGTGCTGTGTAGGAATGAGGGCTGTGTCCTTTATCTGATGAGGGAGGTGGCTAGGTGGTGTGCATCTGCTGGGAACTGTCGGGGTAGTCTTTAGCTAGCACTGATTAGCAAGAGTGCACACTGTAAAGTCCAAGGTCGTTCCTGGTTCTGGTAGATTTTTTTCCTGGCAGTTTCTGTGGAGAAGCCAGGAAGTGACTGGTATGTCCTTATTTGGTAACAGGGGGCATACCCATTAACAGAATATGGCAGGCAGCATTATGTTCTGTGTGTTTCTGGTCAGGATATTTCTCTAGTTTTTTTTTTTCCCCCCAGTTGATATAAAAAAAATGACTTTGGTGTTTTTGCCTGGAAGGCTCCAAATCTCCAATGCTGGAGAGATTTGTCATTTTTCCTTAATTAGGGCTACTTTGATAGAATCTAACATTCTGTTCAGGTTTCTTTCTTTTCTACTTTTTTTTTACATTACTGGGGATTAAACCAATAGACATGTTTTTGATGAACAGAAGGTTCACAGGTTTTGTTATACAATTGTTCAGTTTTATTTTTCCCTATGAGAAAAAAAATAATTCCCCTTAATATTCAAAAAAGTTAAGTAGAGAACAAAGGTGATTTGAAGTAACTGGCCCCTGAATTGCTTACAGTTTTGCCCTAGTCATCCCCCTGCTCCATTCAGGGTGGTCTTTAATCCCCTTTAAGAGTAAATAATATCCCTGTGGCCTGAAAATACTACTCTAGCCCCCGGCACGCCTCTGTTTCACTATTGCGTGAGGACCTTTATGAACTGGTCTGGTCTCTTGTGTATGTTCTAGTTTCTCTTCTGCCAGAAGTCCTCTGGCCCTAGAAGCCAAGTTACAGTGAACTCCTTGAAGGTCCCAGCATGCTAGCATCTTGTGCTAGTTTTCTTCTCCGTTCTAGTATGCATCTGACTTTTAAGACTAGAATGAAGAGTTCAGGCATTACCTTCTCTTAGGAAAAGCCCTCCTGTTGTTTCCATAATTGCCTATTCTTTGTATGACATTGCATTTTGTGCAAGCTACCGCCTCTTCCGCACTCCTCCTCTTCCCTCCCTTCCTCCTCCTTCTCTTCTCTCTCTGTCTCTGTCTCTGTCTCTCTCTGTCTCTGTCTCTCTCTGTCTCTCTGTCTGTCTCTGTCTCTGTCTCTCTCTGTCTCTGTCTCTGTCTCTGTCTCTCTCTGTCTCTCTCTGTCTCTGTCTCTCTCTGTCTCTCTCTCTGTCTCTGTCTCTCTCTGTCTCTCTGTCTCTGTCTCTCTCTCTCTCTCTCTCTCTCTCTCTCTAACACAGAGCCTTGCTATGTATTCCTGGCTGGCTTTGAAGTCACTGACTTATCAATACTGCTGGCCTCAAACTCTCAGCAGTCCTCCTGCCTCAGCCTCCTGAGTGCTCTGATTACATGTGTGCCACTGTGCAAGTTTCTTTGTATGATCATACTGAACTATTAAATTTTGATATTTTTGTGTTTCCCACACCTAGTTATGACCTACTTGAGAGCGTGTCATTTACTTTTATATTATGTTTTACTGGCTCTAACTCTCAAAGGTTAGGAAGTCATTTTATGTAGGGTTAGTGATGTGATAGAGGTTCTGACTTTATAGCTGCATCTGATCCATGCAGAAGCAGTGTTTCCACGTTTGTATTCTCAGGATACTAAAGGTAACACTATCTTGCTGTGAAAATCTGTACCATTCCATAAGTACATGGTTTTGAAGCTGGGAGTTATTACCTTTTCTCTTTGGTCCTGCATAGGAGTAGACTTCTTTTTTAGCACGGGGAATTGAACTTCATCTCCAGCTCTGTTTTTCATTTTGAGATAGGGTCTCCCTAAATTTCCCGGGATCCAAAGTGCTGGGATTACAGGCATAAGCTACCAGACCTGGCTGGGTAGACTTTTTGTTATGGAAAATTTCATGTAAAATAGTAGAGTGTAAGGAACCTCATTGTTACCATTTACATAACAACTGTTCCCCAGAAGGCTCATTGAGAGATGGGGCTTTGGAAGATGGTTGTATTATGGGACACTAACTTCATTAATAGATTAATCCACTGACTACTTCAGAGCTGAGTGTGCTGTTAGGAGGTGGGGCCTGGTTGGAAGAAGTAGGTAGCTCAGGGCTCGTCTGGAAGGTGCTTTGTGTCCCCGCGCCCTCGCCTCTCTTTGTCCTTTCCCTTTCTGCTCCCTGGCTGCTGTGAGGGGAGCAGCTCTCCTGGGCCATGTCATTCTGCCTACTTCTGCCCTGCCAGTCCACCATGGCTGAATCTCTAAAACTGTGAGCCAAAATACACTTCTCCATTACACTGTTTTTCTTAGGTATTTGGTTGCAGTGATGAAAAACAAAAACAAATCACAAACACATAAAAAAGACCCACAGTGATAAAAAGCTGGCTACTACACTCATGTACTCATCATTCAATTTCAGCAATTATCAACACTTTCTCAGTTTTTTTTTGGTGGTGTAGGGAATTGAACTCATGACCTCATGCTTACCAGGCAGGCGCTGTGCCACTGAGCTAAATCCCTGGCCCTTCCTCAATTTTTTTACATTGTACGCCCTACTCTTTGGCATTTGTAAAGCTAAATCCTAGACACTGTCACTGAGTGTTTCTAATAGGAACATGGTATTTTAAATAGGAACATTTTATTTTAAAAATATGACTATGATGCTATTTTCTCCCCTGATAAAATTTAACAATACTTCCTTAACAGAGAAGACTTGGTTTTTAAGCTTGGCTCTGATATTTGTTGTTTATCTTGGACAATTCATAAGCTTGTTTTCTCATCTTGAAATGTCCTGAGGATAATGTTGATATCCTGCCTCATAGGGGTGTTGGAAGGCTATCTCATTTATTCCCACATAAAATGCACAGTATTGTATTAACCGGGGGTATCACACGTTTTTGTCTTTTTATTTAAGAGGTTTGTGCTAATGTATGAACAATAGTATGCCTATATCTTGTACTCTGAATAGCTACTACACAGACAATAATATGCAATGTATTAATTATTGTAACTCTACTACAAACCTGTTTTGAAACTCTGTTTTATTGTTATTTTAATATTTTTTTTCTCATTACAATATGTGGAAAACAAGGCCAGTATGGTGGCATACGTTTGTAATACCAGCACTTGGGAGGCTGAGGCAGGAGGATCACTGCGAGTTTGAAGCCATCTTAGGCTACAAAGTGAGTTCAAGGCCAGCCTGAACTACATAGTGAAACAGTCTCAAAAAGACAAAAGGGAAAAACTTTAAAAAACATTTTTGTCTTCATACTTTCTACATTCAGCAGATAATTATTTGTCTTTTTGAGACAGGGTCTTGCTTTGCCATTCAGGCCAGCTTTGAGCTCACTTTGCAGACCAGGCTGATCTAGAACTCAGATGATCCTGCTGTCTCAGCCTACAGAGTGCAGGAATTATAGGCGTGCGCCACCACGCCTGGCTTCAGCAGATAATTATTGAACACCTGTGTGTCAGCTGAAGCGGAGACACTGACCTTGGTTTCCAGGGCCCTCCACTTTGCTGATTCTCGATGGCCTCTCAAATGTATCATCACCCCCTACCCCATGCTGAGGACAAATCCAGGGCCTTGCTGATGCTTAGCAGATACTCTGCCGCTGAGCTAAACACCTAGCCCTTAGATGGCCTTTAAAAAACTCTTCTTCTGCCTCGATGTGGATATAACCTGAGTTTGTTTTCTTCTCGTGTTTCCTCTGTAAGTCTGGCCCTTAGAGACCTCACTCTTCTACTCCCACCACTTCATGTTATCCAGATGACTCAGTTTTATAACTCCAACTTTGGTTTCTTTTTTCTTTTCTTTTTTTGAGACAGGACCTTTGTTATGTAGTCCAGGCTGATCCTGAACTCACTATGTAGCTCAGGCTGGCCTTGAATTCACACCCTCCTGTTTCAGCCTCTTAAGTTCTGAAATCACAAATATGTGCTATTGTGCTTGACCAAACCTAGTTTCTTAACTAGGTTTAGAAACAAACCCACTTTTTTTTTTATTTTTATTTTTTTTGGTGATAAGGATGTGTGTTAAATACACTGAACTGAGTCTGCAGGCCAGGGCTATGGCTTGGTCTCAGATACTAACTGCCCAGCTTGAGCACATCACTCACCAGTCTTGATCTTGGTGTCCTCAGTCATGAGGCTGGAGGCTGGACTAGAGATAGAAATCCCATATACCTATAAAAATCTGCCAGCTGTGAGAAGGTGGTTTCAGAAATGTTCTGAGCATAGCTGGAGTCGTAGCCATTACAATGCCCGACCATCAGTTTTTAACTCCCCCACCTGTTCTCAGAAATCCAGGCTTTGCCCTTATGGCCTTCTCTTCCCTTTTGTCTTCAGTTTAGGCCTAGTTGCTTTGTAAGTAGTTCTTAAGTTCACCCTGAATCCTGGCTCTTCGCAGAATCTTCTTTTGTTCCTTTTAGCTTTGTATTTGTATTCACATGGTTTCCTTTGGCTGCGTTTACTTTGTTTCTCTTGACCCTGTGTTCTGGCTGATTGAAATTATGGTTATCTTCTCAGGACTGGCTCAGGTAAATTCTTTCTGTTCTGACTGTCATGATTGGCAAAGAGAGTGGAAGTCAGTACATCATTTTTCACAGTATGTTTGATACTTCAGATTTGTGCACCTAATTGTGTTTTTTTACCATCAAGATTATAATTTGGCTGGATTATAATCTTGTAGTACACTGGTTAAAGAGTATAAGCAGCAGGATGTGGTGGTACACACTATAATCCCAGCCTTTGGGAGGCTGAGTCAGGAGGAATACTATGAGTTCAAGGCCAGCCTGGACTATATAGTGAGTTCAAGGCCAGTCTGAACAACATAATGAGACTCTCTAAAAAAAAACATCATAATTTTGAGTACAGGTGCCATGCTACTTACATTGTGTATAATTTTGCATCCTACTTTGTCTAGCACATTTTGTCCCTCAGTATTAGAGTCTAAACCTAGAGCCTTTGCACTGAGCTATATCCCTGGCCTTTGTTATTTTTCATTTTGAAACATGGTCTTGCTATATTGACCAGCTAGGCCTTGAACTTGAAATCTTCCTGCTTCAGCCTTCCGAGTAGCTGGGATTACCAGTGAGTGCCGCCACATCTCAGTGCTTGAGTTCTTTATCTGGGGCATTGCTTTCCTGCCCAAAACATATCTGCTGTTCATTCCTCTATTATTGTATTATTCTTATTCTTATTTTGATGTTTTGGAGGTAGAGTCTTGCTATGTAGCTCAGGCTGTTCTTTGATTCTTGCTCTTCTTCCTAATTTTGGTGGAGAGCAAGCCACTTTTTTTTTGTTTTTTGTAGTACAGGGGTTGAACCCTAAGCTACAACCTCAGCCCTTGTTATGTTTCAAATTTTGAGACAAGGTCTTAGTAAGTTGTTAAGTTGTCCGGGCTGGGCTCCAGCTTGGATCCTTCTTTCTGCCTCAGTCTTCTAGGGTGTTGGGATTACATGCATGTGCCATCATGCCCAGCTTGTCATTACAGTCACTCAATTCAAGCCTTAGAGTCATATTTAGAGTCATATTTATTTATTCATTCATTCATTTCTGCAGTTTTACTTTGTCCATTGAGTATTTAAATTTTTTATTAGCACATGTGTGCAGTACATAATAATTACATTCATTGTAGGGAATTGGTACATGTACATTACTCGTCTCAGTTCTTTCTTCCTCTTCGTCCCAGCCTCTGTTTTTGACATCAGATTTATTTTACAGGTGTTTAGCAAGTTGATTGTCATAAACACAGATTAATAGCCAAACTAGTAGGCCAGAAAACATAAAACACATGAAACAATTATACTAAATCAAGGCACACGTTTAGGTGTGTTGGGCATGCTAGATTACAGTAACTTTCTTCTCCCCTTGGAGTCATATTTGATTTTCTCTTTTCTGTGCAGAAGTTTCTGTGAGTTCCCCTTAGGAATGTCTTACACTTTCTCTGTTCTGTTAGTTTCTTGGCCTTGCTCTGTCTTGCAGGTCTAGCCCGATCATGACATCTGTTTTTCCTTCCTCTGTCCTCTTTATCTCTGTAGTCCTTCAAAAGGATTGTCTCTCCCCCATCTTTCTCCTCTTAAAAATCCTTCCATAGTCTTTTACCTGAAGTTGCTAAATGCTAGATTTCACTGTGTTGCAATCACTCAAGGAGTGTCATTAAAGCTTTAAAATTCTCACAATAATGTACGAGGGCCATGGTGTTATGTTTCATTTAGATGAAGAAACAGAAACTGAAGGTCACTTATACAAGTTCCCTGTTTTGGTTAGTTTGGGGTGCTATAACCAAATACCATAAATTAGTCTTAAGTAAAATAAATTAAATTTTCAGGTTCTGGAGGATGGGAAGTTCAGGATCAAGGTGTTGGCAGCTGGTTTGGTTCCTGGTAAGGGCCCTCCTTCTTGAATTCAGATGATCCCTTCTTGCTATATCTTCAAGTGTTTTTTCCTTTTTCAGTATTGGAGATTGAACTCAGGGTCTTGTGCATGTGAGGTATGTGCCTCACCACTGAGCTGCGTCCCCAGCCCTTTTCACATGTTTTTAAGGGCATTAATTCTATCCTGTGAAAGTTCCATCTGTGACTTAATTTCTTCCCAAAGGCACCACTTCCAAATACTGTTGGGGATTGGTGGTTCAGGGTAAGAACTGAGTGGTGGAGGAGGACACAAAGACATTCAGTCCCTGGCAGGCCCTAGGTGGGAATTAGGAATCTTTATTTTTATCAAACTCTCAAATTCTGATTCTCTGACAGAAAACACCAGGCAGCCCTCAGCCCCTCTTAGAATTCCTGCCCTAAATGCTGCATTTCTCTAGAGTTCCCACGTCTCAGCCACCCACTGTTTATGGCATCTCTATGGCACCCTTTTGGTCTGCCAAGTCCACGGCCAACCACCCTGAACCACCTGATCTTGCCTGATCAGCCTGTCTTGTGATGTGTTTTGTTTTGTTTTGTTTTTTGAGATTGGGTCTGGCTATGCAGTTCAGGCTGACCTTGAGCTCACTTTGTGTTCAGGCTGGACTACCACGCCTGGCTTGTGACTTCATCCTTAACAACAGTGTTACCTACCCACTGTTGAAGATGGAAATCTGGGCCACAGATCAGAACTTGGACTCCTGGGTCAGAATCAAATTCTATCATTATAGAGCTAGATATATTTGGGAAAGATCACTTAGCCTCTTAAAACTGTAGATCCCTTATCTGTGAAGTAAGGTTAGAAGTATCTTTCTTACGGTATTATTGGGACGATGCATTGAGAAAGCAGAGGTGAGACACTACGATGGTGCGTATAGATCTATAGAACTCTGGATTGTGTGAGGTATATGGATTCTGGGAGACAGCATGGCTGGCCTCATGGGGTTCTAGGTGGCTACTGAAATCTTACTTACTTTCTGGTTTTTTTCTTTCTTTTTATTGCTTCTGCTATAGTTCAAGGTCTCATTACCACTTGCCTAGACTGTATGAGACTTTTCTACCCAAGCTTGCTTTGCACAGCTGCCAGAGTTTCTTTTTAAATTGAGAATTTGAGATTCTTCAGTGGCTCCCAATGGTAGGGCTCAATGCCATAATGGTTATATTTGCTACAGGTGGACAGATGCCAAATACTACATATCTGCCACCAATCCTTGTTTGGCAAAAAATTGAAATTTCCTTTCTTGGTACCAGGAATTGAACTCAGGACCTTGTGCTTGCCAGGCAGTTGCTGTGC